>VDFB02322109.1:0-25520 GCA_007258455.2 Sequoia sempervirens
TCTAAACTTCTTTAATAAATCAGCAACATACTTGGTTTGAGAAATATATATACCTTTTGATGTTTGTAGTACCTCCACACCAAGAAAATAGTGCATGAGTCCCAAATCTGACATTTCAAATTCTTGTTTCATTTCTGCTTGAAACTTCTCTATGAGAGCTTTGTTGTTACCTGTATAAATAAGATCATCAACATAAAGGCAAACTATGAGAATATCATTACCAATACGTTGGACATACAAGGTTGGCTCTGAGTGGCTTCTACTGAATCCCTTCTTCATGAAATAACTGTCAATTCTAGCATACCAGGCACGAGGAGCTTGCTTCAACCCATAAAGAGCTTTCTTCAACTTGTAGACTAAGTGTTCTTTTCCTTGAACTTCATAACCCATAGGTTGTTCCACATAAACTTCCTCATCTATATAACCATTAAGAAATGTTGATTTCACATCCATTTGAAATATTGGCCACTTGTACTGTGCAGCTACAGACAATATAATCTTTACTGTATCAAGTCTAGCCACAGGAGCAAAAGTTTCTGCATAATCCACTCCAGGAGTTTGTGCAAATCCTTTGGCAACTAATCTTTCCTTATGTCGTTCCACTGAACCATCAGCATGATATTTGACTTTGTAGATCCATTTCACACCAATCACCTGTTTATCTTTGGGAAGTTGCACTAATTCCCAAGTATTATTCTTATGAATGGAATTCATCTCATCATTCATAGCATTAACCCATACTGGTTCTTTCACTGCTTCTTCATACACAAAGGGTTCAACTTGAATTGTACTAAATAAAGAAAAATTAACAATTGGAACTATATTTGCACTCCTCTGATAAATATCAACCAAACTTCGTACCTTTCTTGGAACTGATGGTGGAGGTGATGGTGGAGGTGAATCACTATCTGAATTTGTGCTACTAGAAGAACTGGGTGAACTTGGAGGACTGGAACTTGAGCTTGAACTTCCACTTGAGCTTGTGGGGAGAGGAGGAATAGTATTATCTTCCATGTTTATGATTATTGATGGATTTTGCTGCACAACATCTTTCCACTGCCATACTCCCCCTTCATCAAAAATCACATCCCGACTAACAATCCATTGCTTTGTGTCAGGATTATAGAATCTATATCCCTTAGTTGCAATAGAATATCCCACAAAGATACAAAGTTGGGATTTGGCATCCAACTTCTGCTTTTGAACTGGAATGTGCACATATGCCAAACATCCAAAGACTCGAAGATGAGCCACTGAAGGCTTGTGACCACTCCAGGCTTCCTTTGGAGTGATGTTTTGAACAACTTTTGTGGGACTTCTATTCAAAATATATACTGTAGTGGCAACTGCTTCTCCCCAAAAAGTATTTGGAAGATTTTTTGTCTACAACATGCTTCGTGCCATTTCCATGATGGTACGGTTCTTTCTTTCAGCAATACCATTCTGCTGAGGTGTATATGCAGCAGTAAGTTGTCTTTGTATCCCATTCTTGATACAAAAATCAGCAAACTCATTAGAGGTAAACTCTCCCCCTCTATCTGTTCTGAGTATCTTGACATGATACCCACTCTGTTTTTCAGCCATAGCTTTAAAATTCTTGAAGCATGTAAAGGCTTTAGATTTCTGCTTAAGAAAATAAACCCAAGTGTGGTGTGAGTAATCATCAATGAAAGTCAAAAAATAAAGGTTCTTACCCAATGATTCCTCTTGCATGTCACCACAAATGTCAGCATGCACAAGCTCTAGAGGAGATTTTGCTCTCCAAGATTTATTCACCAGAAAACTATCTCGATGATGCTTGCCAAATGCACACCCTGAACAAACTTCTTCTTTTGCCTTGATTGGAGGAAGCCCTCTTACCATATTCTTTTTATTGAGCAAAGATAACCCTTGAAAATTTAGATGACCATATCTTTGATGCCATAACCACGAATCATCTGTAGTTGATTTGAATGCATGCAACTGACTAGAAACCAATGTGAGAGGAAACAGTCTATTCTCTGTCATACAAGTCTTTGCTACAAGATGATGATTGTTAGATTTATCAAATATCTTGCAACAGTTATCTTCAAACACTACTTTATAATTTTTGCCTACAAGCTGCCCAATACTCAAAAGATTATGTTGTAACTGTGGTACAAACAAAGTATCATGAATATGAGTAGTTTCTCCTTGCTTAGTCTTGACTGCAAGGGTACCTTTTCCCATTACATCAACCTCCTTATCATCTCCAAATTTAACTTGACTTCGTACTGAATCATCTAACTTGACAAAGAGATCAGATTTACCTGTCATGTGATTGGAGCAGCCGCTGTCTAAGAACCAAACATCCTCTTGGTGTTCTTTTGCCAAATTGCATGTGAAGAAGGTGGAATGTTTTGTATCTGCAGAAGAATATTCTGTATAATTGGCTCTTGACTTATTCAAGTCAGATTTCTTCTTTCTGCACTCAGATTCATAATGACCATACCTTTCACAATATCGGCACTGGATACTCCTTCGATCTACAGAACTTCATCCTCGTCCTCTGTTATTTCCTCTTCCTCTTCCTCTACCTCGTCCTCTATTATTAGAAGAAGATTCACCTTGATATTTAGTGGTGTGAGAGGAAGGAGACTTTTCTTCAAGTTTTACAGAAAACTGGAAAGCTTGCACCAAACTTTTTGTAGAACGTTGCATACGCTCTTCATGAGATTGCAAAGAACCTATCAACTCTGCAACTTTGAAAGTAGTTAAATCTTTACTTTCTTCAATGGCTATCACCACTGGATCAAATTTAGGAGGAAGGGATCTTAGAATTTTTTCTACAATTGTTTGTTCAGTTATTGTTTCCCCTTGAATCCTAAGCTGATTCACAACACCTTGAGCTCTAGTAATAAATTCATGAATAGACTCAGTTTCCTTCATCATTAAATTTGCAAATTCTCTTTGAAAAGTTTGAAGTCTTACCAATCTGATTTTATCTGTACCTTGATATGCAATTTGTAAAGCCTCCCATGCATCCTTTGATTTTGTCATACCAGCAATTCGAGGGAAAATTGAAACATCCAATGCAGATTGAATGGTAAAAAGAGCTTTGTTATCCTTCTTTTTGTCTTCTTTCAGCTGATTTCGTTGTTGTTGTGTCAAGGCATTTAATGCAGTCTGATCTGCAGGTTTTGGGTATCCTACTTCCACTAATTCCCAGAGTTCTTGGGATAATAGTAGGGTCTTCATTTTGATACTCCAATAATCATAGTTATCTCCAGAAAACAATGGAAGCTGAAATGGTAAACTGTTGTTGTTGGCCATTTGGAGATAACTGCTTCTCTAGCCTTACTACCTACTCAATCAAAAAATTCTGCAACCTGCTCTGATACCAAATGAAAGATGAAATTTACTGCTCTTACACTAAACTGGAAATATCATTCTGAAAGAGAATAAATGTATTCATTAAAAAAACAAAAACAATGGATCTGCTCAAAATACTGAACGAACAGCAGCGCTGGAATTAATTGTCTGTTATTCAAAAACTGCGTTAAAATCTATTACAATATGACTCTATAAATAGAGTTTTGAGAATACAGTTTTGAGAATACAGCGCATAGGCTAAAGAAAGAATAAAGCTAAAGAAAGCTTAAAACAAAACCTAAGGAAACTTGCACCGAACAGTTTTTAAAGCTAGAAAGACTAATGAAGAAATACGCAGTATGCAAACTGCTTTTAAAAGCTCCTGCAAAAACTGTTTTAAAACAAAAAACAAGAAAGCTAAATAAAGGAAAGCAAAAAAGCTATCTAAGTTGAACATCCATAGTTGATCTTCAATCATTTGCTTTCTTCAATCTTTGATATTTTTGGACGCGAAAGATCCATTTGGCCTGCCTGAGGGGCTAAACGAAATGTAGTCGAATAACCTCTAATTAAAATACGATGGCATGGCGTAAAACAAGAGCGATCTTCTTGGCTATCGAGACAAGATCACCACGAACAAAACCCGCTCATTGTTATCAATTCAAAACACACTTGAGAAGGTCTGTACTAATCCATATGCCCAACGCCTCAGTGGAAAAGGCAGGCCATAAAAGCAATGAAAGATCCAAAAGGAAGCGTGACTAGAGATGAAGCGTCATCACCATGGAAAGTAGCGCCTTTAATATACTAATAATAGACACCAACTACTAACAGCTAAGAAACAACTCACATATACTAATTACGAGACCATTTCTTCATTATTCCAACATCCCCCTTAATGGAGAAATGGATTATCTACCACACCTAACTGCTTCTTACATTCTTCAAAGTTCATCTTTCCAAGAGGCTTGGTAAAGATGTCAGCCACATTTTCACTTATATGACAATATACCAAGTCAATTTCTTTTGATAGTATCTTTTCTCTTACAAAGTGATGCTGAATTTCAATATGTTTTGTTCTGGTATGATAAATTGGGTTGTGTGCCAATTTAATAGAGCTTTGATTATCACACTTGAGGATAGTTGGCTTTATTTGTTCTTCTCCTACATCTTCAAGAATTCGTCTCAACCAAATGGCTTCACAGGTTGCACTAGTCAAGGCTTTGTATTTAGCGTCTGTTGATGACAAAGAAATAGTTGGTTGTTTCTTGCTGCTCCATGACACGACCCCTGATCCAATATTGAATGCATATCCTGATGTTGACTTTCTATCATTAGGATTTCCAGCCCAATCCGAATCAGAAAAACCTGCCAACCCAACATCACATTCATCAGTATACATAATACCAAAATTTATTGTTCCTTTTAGGTAACAAAGAACATTCTTTGCTGCTCTCCAGTGGCTTTCACAAGGCTTAGCCATGAACTGACTAAGGATGCTTATAGAATATGCTATATCTGGCCTGGTAGTGGTGAGGTAATTCAAACTTCCCACCAGCTGATGATACAAAGTACCATCCACCTCTTTAGTTCCATCATCATTATACAACTTAGCATTCCGATTTAAAGGAGTAGACACTGGTTTGCATTCACTCATATTGAACCTTTTAAGAATTTCTCTTGTGTATTTGCTTTGTGTGATCAGTGTCTTACCAGAATCCCTCCAAACTTCAAGACCCAGACAATAATGTAGTTCACCAAGGTCCTTCATCTCAAATACCTATGATAACTGGCTCTTGATTTCATTAATCAACGTGAATGCACTCCCTGTTATAATGAGATCATCCACATATAAAGATATCAAAGCAACATTCTCTGTTTCATCTTTCTTTATATACAGATTAGGATCACTTTTGCTTTTCACAAAACCTTCTTGACAAAAGAAAGAATCAATTTTTTCATACCATGACCTCGGTGCCTGTTTCAAACCATATAAGGCTTTCTTCAATTTACAAACAAGATGCTCCTTACCTTCCTGTACAAATCCTTCAGGCTGCACCAAATAAACTTCTTCTTTCAACTCACCATTTAGAAAAGTAGATTTCACATCTAGTTGATGAAGTTTCCAATCATGTTTAGTTGCTAATGCAACCATCAATCTAATGGTATTCAATTTGGCTACAGGGGAAAAAGTTTCTTCATAATCTATTCCCTCTTTTTGTGAATAGCCTTTAGCAACCAATCTAGCTTTATACTTATCAATATTGCCATCTGCATTAAACTTGGATTTGTACAACCATTTGCATCCTATGGGAACTTTATTCTCAGGCAGTTCTGTTAATTCCCATGTTTCATTCCTCATTATAGAGTTATATTCTTCATTCATTGCATCTCTCCATTCTTTATATCCTTTAGCTTCTTCATAATTTGAAGGTTCTACAACATTCATTACATGAGTCATCAATGCATAATCTTTATACCTTATAGGTGGCTGAATTTGGCGTGATGACCTCCTTAGTGTTTTATTGCTTTGTAGTGTATCTTCCCCTCTTCTTGGTGTGCCATGGCTGCTTGAAGTGTCTATGCTAATTTCACCCTGCTCTTGAACCTGTACCTGTTCTTGTTCCTGTTGTTCAACACTTGTATCTATTTTGACATGATCATCATTATCAAAAGAAACATGCCATTTACCAGTATTATTACCTTCATCTGCATTCTCATGAAACACCACATCTCTACTTGCAAGCAATTTATGTGAATTGGGATCAAACAACTTGTATGCTTTTTTATCATCACAATAACCAATAAATATGCACTTAATTGATTTTGCATCAAGTTTTCTTCTCTCATCCTTTGGAACATGAGCAAATGCCTTGCATCCAAATATTCTTAAATGACTAACTTGTGGTCTATAACCATGGAATGCTTCAAAAGGAGTTTTAAAATCTAAACATTTGGTTGGACTCCTATTCTTTAAATAAACAGCAGTATTAATGGCTTCAGCCCAAAAACCATTTGAAATATTTTTACCTTGAAGCATGCTACGAGCACATTCCACCAATGTCCTGTTCTTTCTCTCAGTAACTCCATTTTGTTGAGGTGTTTGTGGCACTGTAAATTGCTGAAGGATCCCATTGCTTTTACAATATTGACTGAATGCTCCTGATGTATATTCTCCACCCTGATCAGATCTGAGTATTTTTATGCATTTGCCTATCTATTTTTCAACCATAGTTCTGAATTCTTTAAAGTACTCAAAAACATCACTTTTCTTTCTTATAAAATAGACCCAAGTATACCTAGATCTATCATCAACAAATATAAGAAAGTACCATGCACCACCGAGTGATCTAGTTTGCATAGGTCCACATACATCAGAGTGAATTAATTCAAGTATTTCCTTTGGTCTTTTCTCTTTATGAATAGGAAACTCCTCTCTATGTTGTTTACCCAAAGCACATGCTTCACATTCAATATGACTATCCTTCATAACTGGAAGACCTTCAACCATTGTTTTCCTTTGAAGCAACATTAAATCATTAAGATTCAAATGTCCATACCTTTGCTGCCATAGCTCTTCTATTTGTAGCATTGTAGATGCCAATGCCTAATGTCCTTTCCTGGTCACATCAAGCTTATACAGACCTCCAACTCTGGTACCTGTTGCAATGACCTTGTAGTGATCTTGAGTGTCCTTAACAAAACACTGTGACTTAACAAATTCCACCTTTAGGTCTTGATCAACAATAGTAGAAACAGATATTAGATTCTTTTTGATGCCAGGAAGATACATCACATTATGGATCTGTTTCACTTGTCTGTTAGGAAAATTCACACCTACTACTCCATAACCTTGAACTTTATGTGATCTATTATCACCTAGATAGATGTGGGTATCATCAATGTTCTCACAATATGAATCAAACCAATCCTTGTTACAAGACATATGAATTGAAGCACCGGAATCAATAAACCAAGCATTTGTATCATCAGTGTCAGCAGACAATGCAACATCAGAAACAAACAACTTAAGATTTTTAAATCCATCACTAATTGAGGAGTCTTGGTCCACAAAATTTCCATTATGCTTTATGTTTCTTTGTTTGGACTCATGATATTTCCTTTTATAACAATTTTTAGAGTGATGACCAGGTTTTCCACAATAATAACATTCATCATTTCTCTTATCATGAGTATCAAATCTGGATTGTGTTATACCTTTCTGTACTACTTGAAACTTACTTCCTTTGTTCTTGTCCCATGGTTTACCTCTATATGGTTGTTTACCTTTGGCTACTAATGCCAAATCTGAACTATGAGCGCTCGGATCAAAGTTCTTCATCCTCTCTTCTTCTTGTAGAAAAATTCCTGTCAATTCATCAAACGTAGGGGGATTTTCTCTAGCTGAAAGACTTGAAATAAAGACTCGATAATCTTCCACTAAACCTTTTAATGTGATGGTTACCAAGTCAGTACTAGATACTTTTTCACCAATATCCCCTAACTTATCACTTAGATCTTTGACATAGGAAATAAAGCTGCTTATATTTTCATGTCTTTCCATTTTTATATATAAAAGCTTGCTTTTCAAAAATAAGATCCTGTTTGAGTTTGTTGTTTCATACAAACCTTTGAGCACATCCCATGTTTCTTTGGATGACTTACAATCTCTGATGTGTGGAATTATATTGTCCTTTATAGATATTCATAGTAGCACCTTTGCTTTCATTTCCCATTTATCCCAATCTGGAACAGAGGCAGGATCAGTGGGCTTGGACTCATCCCCACTCACAATTGACCACAAATTATAAGCTTCAAATATTTTCCTCAACTTAAATTTCCAGTTAACATAATTTTCACCATCAAGCTTAGTAGATTCATTCAAATAAGAATCAGCTAGAAGATTTGCCATAACAAAAAATTCTGCAAACAAATTACCTTAGCTCTTCCCTTTTCCAGCTGCTATCACCACCAGGCAACTCAATGATCTCCTTTGGCTGATGCAAGTAGTCTCACACTCATGCACCAGCAATGAAGCTCGATTTCTCATAGAGGTGATCTCAAGCTTGCCACAGATCACCGCAAATCTGTGATCTCCTTTCCTCAGCTCTGATACCAACTTAGAAATAATTGAAGAGATAAAACACACAAGATGAGCACAATGAGATCACACTTTATTGCATAAATGCTTAGACAAACATTACAGATATATAGGAAACTCACAGACAATCTAGAACCTACAAAACCGGATCTAATATACTAATAATAGAAACCAACTACTAACAGCTAAGAAACAACTCACATATACTAACTACGTGACCATTTCTTCATTATTCCAACACCATCATCATCACAATTAACATTGTCATGAATCTCAATTTCTCTGCTGCAATAGGATGTTTTAGTCAATCAAGCTAGGCCTACCACCCTAACAAATTGGCTTATTTATTATGTTGAATATGTTCTATTATGGGAGGAGTGACTGAATATTTCAATTTAATAGTTTAGACTATTCAATGAGGATGTAAGATAATGAAATTCATTTTAATTGGACATGTTGTGGATTTCAATTTGATTTTTATTGTCAAGCATTACTTCACATAAAATTATTTATACCATTTTAGTAACAATAAAATATTAACTAAGCGTGAGAAACTCTTTAGTAACACCAACCAACTTTCTTTGTTACTTCAATTATGTATTGTGACGATTTGTGGCTTTAAAATATTAATTAAAAGAAAAAAATGAGTTGGGTTGTTTATTACATTGAAGGTGTTCTATTTATGAGGGAGTGGCTTGATAGTTCAATTTAATAGTTGAGACTACTCAATTAAAGATGTGAGATGATGGAATTCATCCTAGTTGGGCATGTGGTGTATCTTAATTTTATTTTTATTTCACATAACATTCTATATAGTATTTCTAGATGCAACAACACATTTGTGGTGTACATGACATTGGACATGAGGGTAGGGATGAAGTGGTGTATTATATTCCTTCACACTAGTTTCACAAGCTAGAATATATTTAATTATATGTTATAGAGTGTGCCACTAAAGTTCCATTGGGTGGTTAGTGTGGCATATATAAGGACCTGTGCACTCTAGAACTTTGGTTGTTGATTGATTTTCATGTGCCAAATTAATAAATGGAAAACATATAGTTGTGTGGTGAGTCCATCAAATGCATCATGTGTATGAGTACAACTATTTATATTCAAATATTATTTTATTGGTTATATCCATCCACATTGTTTGTTGTTACCCCGCCTTTATCTATGTGCCAACCTATGATTGGCCACTGATATCATTTAAGCATTTCATGTATTAGACATTGGGTAAACCCATAAAAGTAGTTTACAATTCAAGTGAGGAAGGAAAAGTTGTAAGAAATGACCCCATGCAAACAAAATTCATTTTTGGGGTTTGAACAAACCAAAAGAGGGTTCTCTAGAACCCTGGTTTGAGCGAACCAATTTAATGCAAGGTCCCACCATTCATGCCAAAAAAACAAAAACAAAATTCTTTTTGAAAGGGAGTTTGCCTGAACCAGGGTTCGAGCGAACTATGGTTCACGTAAACCCCCCTTTTCCCACTTTCTCACCCTCTAGCACCAAAAAACTCTAGAATTTTGCTCTTCAAAGCTCGGGTTGAGGATGAAAGTGGAGGAGACTTCACAGACCCAACTAGATGATGGTAGTCCTCGCAACGAGCTATCTAATGAATATCATTTTAATATGTTTTGGTTTTATTATGTATTTGTTTTTTTAGTTTTATTAAACATAGATTTTTCATTGAAAATCAAGCTCTCTGTTCTGCACATGTGGAAAAATAGCAAATTATCAATTTTTTTTTGAAAAATATGACTACACCAGATATTGAAATCCTTGATCTAACAAAAAAAATTGAATTTTGATACATACAAAAAAAGTTATGCGTTATACAGTCTGCCTATGTCTGGATTGTAATTGGTTTGACTTCAAAACTTGATTAAGGAAAAAATATTCAATAAAACACTATGAAACCAATTGGAAGCACTAGATATCGTAGTTACAATTCTAAATTCAAAAAAATAGAATTTTATCCTTCATGGAAAAATTTGCATTATACAGGAACGTACATTAAAAAATGTTGTTTATTGAAAAACTAGTTTTGAAGGAGATAGAAAAAAAAGTGCAATCTGATTCCAAAATTTTTGGAAAAAATATATTTAGAATCTAGAGACAAATTGTCACAAATCACTAGTTTGCATCATTTTCAAATTCCCCACGGTTTAGTCGCTATATGTGCCCAAAAGTGAAGATTTCATTAAAAAAAATTATTTCAGTTTCCAATTTGGCCAAAAATTGTAAACCAATATTGTGGGATCACCCCATTCATTAAATAATAATTGAGAGTGGATTTTTGTAAGATGTAGTAGTTGAATGATTTCAAATTGTGATTAATTTTCCCACTCATAATCTATGTTTTAGATTAGGTCACTCCTTTTTTCATTATTCATTTAACTTTCACATGTTAGTGGATGGTGTGTTATTTTTTAATACATATTATCCATAACAATGTGTTACTTTGATTATATATGATGAATGAGGAACTAGGTAACTTGCATCATAGCTAATTTCTATGACTAGTTCTCATCCATTGTTTATTGCATATGAATCTCAGTATTTGTTCCCTATTAAGTGCATTGATGAGAAATATGTGACAAGGAAAATCCCTTGTATTAGGTGGAATTATCAAAATTCAACAACTTTGATAGCATACATGATACATCTCCTAATCATATGATAGTTAAAAATTAGTAACCACTAAAGATATATAACAACATAAAAAGTTTATATTTTCTAGTCATGACATGGGAGTTCATCAGAAAATGGCCCAAAATAGGTATAGAAACATTTTTGTGCAAGGAAATATTCCCCTAAGTGAAGCATGAGGCCTCCAATTTAATGGAGAACAAGAAATTTTGAACAAAAGAAACATGTAAGTACTAAGAAGTCACAATGAGAAAACAATAATTAATTAATGACTTCTGGATAAGTGCACAAAGATGGTTCCCAAAAAGGGGACTTAAGTGACCACTTTTTTTTTTGAAATAAGGAAATACTGACCTTGGACGTGAAATTGAGGATAGTTACACTCAAAATTTTGAGATGGAACAAAAACAAGGATTGAAGTGCTCTGATTCTACTTTCTAAACTACTAATTTATTTTGAAAATGGTTGAGATTAAAGGGTTCAAACGAGGGATGTACAAAAATTGGTGTTGTTTTTGTCAGAAAAAACATTTAACATAGCAATTCTTGTATGACCCTAGCATGGTGAACTTTTTTTTAGTATTTTTAAAATCACTACAGTCATAATTTAGCTAATAGTATGTAGTTGATGCATGGTTTTTCTGATAGTTTTTTAATGAATATTTGATTTTTTACTAATTTTTGAAGTGGACACTTCCTGAAAAACAAAATTTTGGCTGTGCTACCCCTACAAATTTTGGAAACTAATTGATTTTTTTTTAAAAATTTGTAGAATGGAGTTTAGTTTCTAAAAATGTAATTTATTTGAAATTTCGATGAATGGTTAATTTATAACGAAAAAAACACGAAACACTACTTTTTGCTAAAAAAGAGACATATAAATAAAAGAAATTATGGATGAAAGGCATAACATTGTCAAAAAGTGAAAAAAATTACATTGTTGGATAGCTAAGAGAGAACCTAACATTACCCAAATGTTTGATTTGTTTGATATTGAACCATGTGCAATCTTGATGGTGAGCACAAACCCGATTATGTGAAATATTGTAGAATTTTCCAAAACACGTCTTTGGTCATTGGGAATGCCCTACAAGCTTTTGGTTGGTATTCCAAGGAGAATACCAAACCCAAGGCTTGGGGATTCCCAAAGAAAAATATAACGCGCTTGCATTATATCTGAGTTTTGACATAGTTTTCTTTCATTTGTGGGGAGCATGTCTAGCAAGATATAACGTGAGCGTGGTATAATGCATTCATGTTATGTCTTGCTTTATGTTAAATTCTACTCTAGATTGAATGCATGTATTCTTGTATGTATCAATGCATGTATATTGTATGTACAACCTATATGTAAGATTGTATCTACACATGTACATGTATGCTTGTATGTATTTATGTATGTCTTTAGAGGGAGGGATAATTTTAAGAAAGAGAGAGAGAGAGATCTAGAGTTGTCTAGGTAGGATGGGAGGGGGAGAGGGAGAGGGAGAGAGAGAGAGAGAGAGAGAGAGAGAGAGAGAGAGGGGGGTAGAGTGGGAGTTTAAGAGAGAGAGAGAGTGGGAGAGAAAGGTGTTGGAGTAGAGAGGGACTTAGCTAGGTAGGGTGGGAGAGGGATAGAGGGAGGGAGAGAGAGAGAGAGAGAGTGGGAGAGAGAGAATTGAGAGAGAAGTAGGAGAGAGGAGACAAAGAGAAAAGAAGGGTTATGTAGGTAGGGTGCCAAAGGGAGAGACTTGAGAGATAGGTGAGTGAGAGGGGTGTGAGAGAGGGAGAGGGGTGTGGGGAGGGAGTGACCTGATAGAGGATGAAAAGTGGTGTGGAGTGAGGAGAGACTTATCTAGGTAGGGTGGGAGGATAAGATAGAAAGGGGAGAGAGAGTTACCTAGGTAGGTTGCTAGAGGAAGAGACCTAAGAGAGAGAGAGGGGGTGGGACAGAGAGACATGAGAGAGAGGGAGAGAGAGGGAGTGGGAGAGAGTGGGAGGGAGATAAAGAGAGATAGATAGAGGGAGTGATAGAGGGTGGTAGGGATTGATTGAACGAGAGGTACGTAGAAAGAGGGAGAGGTGAGATGTATAGATAGAGAGAAAGCGATAGGGGTTGAGGGTATAGTGTTGAGGGATTAGGGTGGAGGACCTATAGGGTTAATGGTTTCTAGGGTATTATGTTTTAAGGGTTGAGCATTGAGGGATTAGGGTCGATGGTAGAGGGTATTAGGTTGACGGTATAGGGTAGAAGATTTAAGGGTTTCGGGTTGAAGGGTTTATGGTTAGGGTTTAGGGTTGAGGGTAGAGGGTTTAGGATATAGGTTTGAGGGTATATGATTGAAGGATTAGGTTGAGGGTCCAATGTAAAAGGTAGATGGTATAGGGGTTGAGGGCTTAGGGTTTAAGGATTGATGGTTGAGGGATTAAGGGTTGAGGGTTGAGAATTGAGGGTTGAGGATTTAATGTATAGGGTAGAGGGTAGAGGGTAGAGGGTTTAAGGGTTGAGGTTGAGGGTTGAGGGTAGAAGGATTGAGGTATAGGGTTGAGGGATTAGGGTTGAGGGTCCAATGTATAGGGTAGAGGGTATAGGGGTTGAGGAATTAGGGTTTAAGGGTTGAGGGTTGAGCGTAGAAGGTTGAGGGTTTAAGGGTTGAGGGTATAGGGATTAGGGTAGAGAGTTTTCTTAGATTTAAGGGTGTAAGGGTTGATGGATTAGAGTTTAGGGTAGGGGGTATTGGGTTGAGGGTAGAGGGTAGAGGGTTTAAGGATTGAAGATTGAGGGTTTAGGGTTGAGTGTTTAGGGGTTTAAGGGTTTAGGGTTTATGGTTGAGGGATTAGGGTAGAGAGGGGAGGGATGGATGGATAGAGAGGAGAGAAGAGGAGGGAGGGACATAGATATATGAGGGTTGAGGATCCAATGTATATGGTGGAGGGTTGAGAATAAAGGGTATAGGGTTGATGACATGTAGCATTGAGGGATTAGGGTATTGGGTTGAGGGTATAGGATTGAGGGATTATGGTTGAGGGTACATATGGTTGAAGGATTGGGGTTAAGAGTCCAATGTATAGGGTAGAGGGTATTGGGGTTTAGGGTTTAGGGTTTGAGGGTTGAGGATTGAGGGATTAAGGGTTGATGGTTAAGAATTGAGGGTTGTGTGTTTAATGTATAGGGTAGAGGGTAGAGGGTTGAAGGGTTGAGGGTTGAGGGTTTAAGGTTGAGGGTAGAGGATTGAGGGTATAGGGTTGGGGAATTAGGGTTTATGATCCAATGTATAGGGTAGATCTTTTGCTAACATAAACAGAATATATGCATTTAATACATGATTGACTCTTGTTCCAAACTCTTCTAAGGGTCGACGTGTTCTGGAACCGACTTATTTTGTAAACCCTAAAACAGGGGCCAACACATTTTTTGTCATTTTATATATATATGGCACTTTTTCCTCAAGAAAAGAGAGAGAGAGAGAGACATAGATGTAGACATAGAATTTGCCTTTGGATCTTCTTCTTTTTATTTAAGAGTTAGCAAGTTAGGGTTAGAAGGTAGAGAAACTTGAGAGTAGAAGTTAAGTTCAGAAGAAGTAAGTGATGTAGATCTTTCAGTTTTTCTTAGTATAAATGGAGATAATTCGAAGACAATGGATTTTCTGTACACTGGTGATTTTTCCAGATTTGTAAATGTTGTTTATCTGTTTCACCAATAGTAGAAGCAGCTAGATTTAAATCTACTTCATATTGTGCTCTGGAATGGTATTTATCTTGGGTTAATAATTTGATTTGGAAAAATTTCAAGGAATGAAATTTATCTTATGCTTTGTTTGAATGATGATTTGCAATCTACTGTTAAGGTTTGCACTATGAATGAAGGGAACTTTGTATTAATTACAAGTTAATTTTATTTTGTAGTTTTAGTTTAGGAATTCCTTGGAAGGTAACAAGTTTGATTAAGTTGGATGAATCAACATTTCCTTCAATTTAAAAGCTTTAATCTATCTTTTTCTATTTCTTTAAAAAACACCAATTAAAGTAGGGTTTAAATACATGTTTGATCTCATAACAATCCAAAAGCTCAACACCAGCGAGCCCCTTGAACATTACAGTTACATCAACCATTGAGTGAAGTCAGCATAGTCGAGACCCGATTACCAAGACCTTGGGAGTTAGATATGCATGTGTTATCTTTTCTCTTTCAGGAGAAACATAATAGTAATATTTTTTTTAAATGTTGTTGTGTTGTTTTGACCATCAACAGATTTGGCGCTAGAAGGAGGGCCCAGAAGGGAAAATTGGATAATATTGCATTTTTCTCACTAGAAAGGTCCCATAGAGTTCTTTGATCAACTAACAACCCACCACCTTTGATAGAACTCCTGAATTCTTTCAACAATGATAGGCTCATCACAACCCACATGGTCATCATGACCAAGTTGGAATACAAAATCCCATCAGTCAGTCACTTGTTGCTAAGAGTGCTAAGAGTGAAAATATAGTTCAACTCACAATCGAGGTGGAAACCTTAAAGAAAACTCTGTCTCAAATCACAAATGATATGGCTCCGCTTAAACTGAACCCCTCTCAGAACCAAAGTAATTACCCTAAATAGAGTAATAACAATCAGGGTGATTATTCGAACAACCACAATCACAGCCAGGGGAACTATCAAGGCCAAAACTTCCCTAACCAAGGCTATCAAAATCAGAATAGGGGGTCTAACCAAAGGCCAAATAACAACCGACAATGGAATACAGGGCCAAACAACGGTGGGGTTTCTCACAATTATCAAGCTAATGAGGACATACCACATGTTGTGAATGTGGCTGACCTCAATTTTATGACTAACTAGTGCAGGTTGCATGATACTGCAACACATTCTGAGGTAAACTGCCTTGAAATGGAGAAGGTCGAGAAGATGGCACATGAAGATGCCTAAATTTTCCAAGGAAATTGAAATAAAGGAGGTGACTTAGTGGATACAACTATGACTTATGACCTCTTTGAAGAAGAACCTTCATTCCCAATGTAGAATGAGAATGAACCAAAGGAAGATGTGTATGACACCCAAGCCTTTCAAATGAAGGGAGGACACTTCCTAAGAAATCAAAATAAGGGTTCGTTAACTACATCAGCACCACCTAACCATATGGTGCCTCCGAATCAGGGTGCAGATAACAACCCTCTTCCACCAAGGGGTCCACCTGACTTCCATAACAAAGGTAATTCATTTGGTGTTTTCAAAGGTATTGCAAGTTATAACATAGAATTTGATATTGTTTCTGAGATGCAAAAATAGAAAACCTCTTTATCATATTTTGACATCTTAAAGTGGTGCCCTACCCAATGAGAGATAGTGCTGAAAGCTTTGGAAGAAGCTGATAAATCAAAAGGGAAAACCAAGGCGACACCCACTATAGACATGAACACAACTTTATACAGAAACAAGGTAGGTACCCCACCATTTCTTTTAAGTTTGGGAATCTGTGGGAAGAATTTACATAATTGTCTGCTAGATTCAAGGGCTTCTGGCAATGTTATGCTATTTTCTATATGCAAGAAATTGGGATTGAACTCTGTCCAAACAAATAAGAAGGTCATCCAACTCGATAAAACAGAGGTTAATGTAGTTGGAGAATTGAGGAATATACATGTGCAAGTAGGGTCTGACCCTAGGATTTTAACCAATATGGATATTCAAGTAGCAGACATTCTCGAGACTTATGATATGCTATTGAGCAGAGATTTAATGAAAAGTATAGGGGGATATCTCTCCCTCGACTTTTCACACATGTGGCTACCATGGAGGGGAATTCCTACCCAAATTAGGATCGAAAGTGAACCTTGCCTCAAACATATCATCACTAAGTATGACTGTCTCAATGAGGTAGCTTATTTTGAAACCGAGATAGGGGTTTATAAAAGAGAGGAAATTTTGATCTTTTCGGTTCTTAATTCTAAAGACTTGTCAATGCAAAAATCCCCTGATCCTATGATTAATGAGAATCAACAGGTATTGATAAGGAAGCTACAACAGGATCAACTGGTCTTAGGGGAAGATATTGATTTGCAGAGTTTTTTGCTCCCTAATTGGTGTAGGGTACACTACCAAGATCATTCAGAACTGACTTGCCAACCCTGCATCAGTATTTTAAATCATGTTTCTCCAACCAACGAGACTAACCCAAGTCACCTTGAGACCATTTCAGATCACTTCTCATTCGAAGCCCAAAATGTAATAATGTTAACTAGGGATAATATACCTTCATAGGACGTCCCTCCTGAAATTGAACCTACCCCGGTTATAATACCGAACCAACATAGTTACGATGAACAACCCCATGGTTTGTTTGATACCCCTGCACCCACAAAAACCTCAAAGAAATCAACCCCGACTCATGACCAGCTATGGACCCTTACGTTTGATGGATCCAAATCCAAAACAGGCTGTGGTGCTGGAATTGAATTAACCAGCCCGAAAGGGAAAACATTTTTTGCTTCTTATAGGCTGCAATTTGGATGCACCAACAATATAATAGAATATGAAACTGTAGCTCGGGGACTGATGTTGGCATATCAGAAGAAAGTTACTGCCTTGATGGTTAAAGGAGATTCAAAGGTGATTATCAAGCAAGTACGCAACTAGTACACATGTCATAATAAAAGGCTGGCAGCTTATATAAATCAGGTGTGGAACCTGATTGAAGACTTTGATGCTTTTGGAATTAGTCTGATCCCTAGGGAGGAAAATTAGTTAGTTGATTCATTAGTTGTTGTTGCAAGTGCCCTGGAGCCCATGCAAGACTCTAAGCTTAAGATATTCTCAGTAGAGTTGATATCCACCCTTGTTGTTCCTAATAATGCCAAGAACTTTGAAGTTTTTGATGATGATTGACATATCCTTTCTTTTTTAGCAAGCTCAGATGTTTTTGAAGGACAAATCATTGATGGATCTAAAAAGGATCAAGGAGATTGGAACCTCGAAGGCTGCGATAAAGAAGGTGTCCTCAATCTGAAAAGTAATAGCATTCCCAAGGGAATGGTGGCCTTAGAGAGAATTTTTGATTCAGACCTAAGGGCTCGGGCAAAGGTGTCAACCGAAGATAAAGGAGGTGAATATGAAACTGTTAACCTAGCTGATTCTGGCCCTGAAAGAAATGTTTACATAGGGAAAGCCTGCCCTGAAGAAATTAGAAAAGATATATTGAGGGCACTAAAGAAAGATATTGCTGCAATTGCTTGGGGTTATGAAGATCTAAAAACATTTTATACTTCTGTGATAACTCATACTATTCCAAGTTTGAAGCTTGAAGCTAGACCATTTCGGTAGAAACAACGTCCTGTCAACACCCTCATTGAACCATTGATCTTTAAGGAAGTTCAGAAATTGCTTTCTGCAAGAATAATCTTCCCTATAAGACATTCAACATGGGTGGCTAACTTGGTTCCAAATCGTAAGAAGAATGGAGAGATTAGGCTATGTGTAGATTTCAGGAATGTAAATAGAGCTTCAGAAAAAGACAACTACCCACTCCCTTCTCTGGAGGAAGTCTTGCAAACTGTCAATGGGTCTTAGATGATGTCATTCCTAGATGATTATTCCAGGTACAATCAAGTGATTATTAATTATGAAGACAGGATGAAGACAACCTTTACTACTAAATGGGTAACATTTGCTTACAGAAGGATGCCATTCGGTTTGATAAATGTTGGGGCAACCTTTTAGCATGCCATGGACATAGCATTTAAAGATTTGATTGGTACATGCATCATCATTTATGTGGATGACCTGACAGTAATCTCTAAAGATAGACTAAACCATGCTATAGACTTGGCTAAAGTTCTTGAAAGATGTATCCGATACAGTGTCTCTCTGAATCCTAAAAAGTGTGTGTTTAGGGTTTTTGAAGGGAAACTTTTGGGACACATAATCTCAGAAAGAGGGATATCAATAGATCCAGACCGAGTTGAGTCTATTTTGAAGTTAACTATGCAAGAAGTAAGAAGGAGATGAGATCTTTCTTTGGAAAGATCAACTTTATGAGAAAGTTTATCACAGGTTTATCAGAAATTGTTAAGCCATTGAATGAAATGATGAAGAAAGATGCTAGGATAGAATGGAGTAACAAGGAAAAGGATACTTTTTCTCAAGTCAAGCAATCCATTTCAGAAGCGCCAGTCCTCACCAGCCCATACTACTTGAAGCCATTTTATATTTATTCTTTTGCTTCTGAACACTCATGTGCAGCTGTCCTAACTCAACGAAAAGAGGAGGGGGATGAAAGGCCAGTTGCCTTCATGAGCTCTCCGTTTAAGAATGTTGAAATCAAGTACCCACCTCTTGAGAAACAAGCTTTTGCATTGGTTAGAGTTGTCAAGAAGTTCAGACATTATATCCTCCGAAGTCAAATTATTGTTGTGATTCCTGATGCTATTGTGAAGTCTCTACTTATGCAGAGCGAGTTGGGAGAACAAACGGGGAAATGGATGGCTATTCTGTAGGAGTTCGATATGGAGATTCATCCTATGAAACTTGTCCGAGGTCAAGGCCTGTCTAAAGAAATGGTGGATGTTGGAAAGAACATTATTTGTCAGTAGTACACAACATAGTCATTTTCTAGTGGCCCTTGATATGCCGATATTATTTATTTCATGCTCAATAATCGGTGCCCAGAGGGAATGAATATAACTCAGAGGAGAGCACTGAGAATGAAAAGATCCCATTATATGCTCAAAGGAGGATCGTTATACAGGAAGAGTTTTGAGGGAGTTTACCTACGATGTCTTGATCAGCAAGAGGCTAAGCACGTTGTGGCTGAATTTCGTGGGAAACATGGTACAGGTCATGGTTCTGTAGATTTGTTAGCACATCAGATTCTCAGATTTGGTTATTATTGGCCATGTGTGTTCAAGGATTCCCACCAACATGTAAGAACATGTCACATATGTCAAATTTTTGCATCAAGGGAGCGCTACTCAGCCATGCCATTGCAGCCTGTTTATGAGATAAGACCATTTGCCCAATGGGCACTCGATTTTATTGGGGTAATTAACCCAAATTGATCTGCAAGACACAAATTCATTTTGACTGCGACAGATTACTGTACAAGATGGACAAAGGCTATACCTTACAAGAATAGCACAACAGAGACCTTAGTAATCAAGTTCCTCATCGAATGCATCATAACTAGGTTTGGAGTACCCTTTTCATTGGTATGTGACAATGGCTCTGCCTTTTCTTCTGTTGAGTTCATTTCATGGGCTTATGATCATAATTTTTTTTTAAAGTATTCTTCAAACTATTACCCACAAACAAATGGAGTTACATAATCAACTAATAAGAATCTCCTAGGAGTAATTAAAAAATTGTTAGAGAACAATCCTAAGGACTGACATACCCAGTTAAGATTTTCTTTATGGGCAGATAGGACTAGGATCAAGGCTGCTTTAAAGACTTCACCATTTAAGCTAGTGTATGGCCAAGAGCCCGTGTTCTCTATTCACTTGCAAATACCTATCCTAAAATTTATGCAATAATTTTACTCTAGTGATGATAGGATTGAAGTAAGATTAGCTAGCTTGTTGAAATTAGAAGAGCAGAGAGATACTGCCTTGCAACAATTCTTTAGACACCAGGTTGTTGTCAAACATTGGTTTGACAAAGGAGCCAAAATTAAGGCTTCCAGGATATCAGACCTTGTGCTGCTATGGGATAAGGCTATCGAAAAGAAAGGTGATCACCAGAAGTTTGATAAGCTCTGGTTGGGTTCCTATCAAATTGCTGAAATCCTAGGGGAAAATGCTTTCTGGCTAAGCGGTTTAACAGGAGAACCTGTTCCATTTCCTATCAATGGACAATTTCTTAAACATTACTTTGGATCTTCAAAGTTTG
Organism: Sequoia sempervirens; assembly: GCA_007258455.2. Lineage (NCBI taxonomy): Eukaryota > Viridiplantae > Streptophyta > Pinopsida > Cupressales > Cupressaceae > Sequoia > Sequoia sempervirens. Next base: position 20,951 of record VDFB02322109.1, read on the forward strand.
GCATTTTTGTTGGATTGTACATTCATGTAAATAGTTTTGCTATTTTCCTTGCTTCCCTTTTTCTTTTGCTCTTTTGCTTGTTGTTTCCTTTTTGTGTGGGGACTTTCCTTTTATGTAGTTGTAAGGGGGGGGGGTGTTATCTGAAGTATACTTTGGTTACTAGGAGAGAAGTTGGTTTAGATGTTTTCAAGTTTTCTGATTGGATGATTTTGTCCTAAATTCATTGTTTTATGCCCATTATCAACAAGGGTTGTGGAAAGTTTTAAAAACAAGGGGTAAAGTAAACAATCTTCATTAACTACAATTGAATTTGTCATAAATCAATAGAAACATCTCCTTTTGTAATGGTATATCTATCTTAGGGCGATGGTGTTGCAAGATTTGACTAAAAAATTTGACTCCCCATATGTTGTTATGAGGTCCATGGTAGTTTTCAACCTAGAACAAATGTCAGACATCTGACATTTTGAGAAAAAATTGAATGAAATATCTAAAACCCCAAGAGAAAAGAAAAAAGAGAACTATCTAAGAAAAGAAAACTCAATATGAATGGGTGATTCCAGTATCTCTACTGGGGCTATGGACGCCTGACTGGCAGTAGAGCAATGCTGTGAGAAAACTAGAGGTATCTTTGTTGAAGCTATAGATGCTTGACTGGCAGCAGAGCAATGCCCAAGATATCATTGCACAACAACTAAAGGGAATCAACTCATGTAGGTCAAATCTTGCACATTGTTGTTCAAAAGATGAAGAGAACTTTATAAAAGAGTGATGCACCATCAAACACACACAAATATTCAGGGGTAGCCAGTGTTGATTTGCATTTGAGATTCTAGCTCAACCTTGGTTGTTAAAACTAACCCAACTGGAGTTGTGATGTCCATAAACCAAGAGTTCTGGGTAGCTAAATCCTTCAGTTTCTTGAAAATGGTTAAACCATTTTCCTAGCCAAGTCGCCAATTGTTATGCCTTGCATAATCCCCCCCCATTTTAAACTTGTTTAAAATGGGTCCCCCTTGTTCTATTCTGTTTCCTTTGGCCTTTTGTTTTCTCCCTTTGCACTTGTTCTTTTTGTTCTAGCGGACGCGGACCAGGACTGAAACTGAACTTTGGAATTTCTGCTAAGTTCTAGTTTTCATTCCATTTCCAGTCCTGATTCCACCCTTTTGTGCTTGTTCTTTTTTTTTTTGGCGGGCGCGGGATGCAGACCGAAACGAAACTTCAAAGCTTTTCTAAGTTCCAGGTTCCGGTTCCATTCTGGTCCTGGTTTTGTAGTACCCCTCCATTTTGTTTATGTTTTCTGTTAGCATGTTTTCACGTTGATAGACCTTGGTACTTTGTTTTGGTGTATTGATCACTGAATTTATAGTGATAGTGGATTTATTTTGTGATATGATGATACATTGTATGGTGATTATTATTTCTGACATGCTTTATGTTAGTATAGATGTTTACTTTTGATGTTATTGCTATCTATATGCTTATGGTAGATTAATTGTTATTTGTTTTGTCAGTTTGATGTGATGTGTATTGGTGTGGAGAATGGAGTTGCATCACTCGCTCGCAAGTGCCTTGTGATTTCTATGATTTTCTCTGCACGATGTATTTGAAACATGGATTATATATATGTATGTTATTTGTCTTATTGTAGGATTACAGGTACATGACACCGACTCCACCTGGTCTCTCAAGTTTGAGTGTGTCAAGACTCAGTGGAAATGTTGATTGGGAGGTAGTAACAAGGTTTTTCCTAGACTAGTCTTAAACCCAGTCATGCTGTATGTCGTTAGTTTAAGTCTGTGTCTTTGGTTGCCTCATTTGTGTTTGATTGAATTATTTATTATGAAAGGCCAATTTTGTTAATTTAATGTTAGATTAATGTTCTATTTAATTTAATGATTATTCAATGTATACTTTTAAGTTTATGAAAATTAATATATATGCAATGCTAAATACTAAAGTCATCTATGGGAATTTCAAGTAGTGTGTCATCGCGTTACTTAGGGAATGTTTGCAATAAGTTAAGTAAATGAATACACTTAAAATTTTTTTTATTAAACTTTCGTAGTCAATGCATCATTCCTTGGGTTACAAGATAGGGCATTACAGATTGGTATGAGAGCCAGGTTCTAACACTGGATGCTCTGGGTAATTGTGAACCCATTAGGTTGACCTAGTACGTAGTATCATTTTCTGTTAGCCTTATATGTTTTGTATCTGAGACTCATTTTTGTTTTATGTGTAGGATCATGCCTAGGCGTCGTACTAGAGGTCGTGGTAGAGGTCGAGTAGGAGGCCGTGGGCCAATCCCTCAGGTTACTCCCCCTCAAAGCTTCCACGAGAGCGAACATGATGAACAGTTGGGTCCTCAGTTGGAACAGACAAGTGAGGAACGGATTCTGATATAGCCAGAGGTTGAGGGAGCTGAGTTGCATCCCCTACTAGAAGAGGTTCTTGCTAGACTTGGTCCGAGGCAGGATGTTGATCAGGAGGTAGTTAGGGAGCGTGATAGATCTCCTAGGAGGATTGTTATTACTGCAGAGCAGGATACCATAGTTGCAGGACACATGAGGGATTTTTTAGGAGCATGCCCCCCTACTTTTGATGGCACAGGAGGTGGTTTAGAGGCAGAGACCTGGTTATTGGACTTGGGTAGATGTTTTGCTATGCACCCATACGGTAGCAATACTCGAGCTAGATGCGCCATCATGTATCTGAGAGGTTTTGCCTCTACTTGGTGGCATTTGAAGGAGCAAAAGCTCCATTTAGAGATTGGGTCAGTTTCTTGGGAGATGTTCTTGGAGAGGTTTAGAGCACGGTTCTTATCTGAACATTGGAGGCAATGACGGGCTGATGAGCTCCACGATTTGCGTCAAATGGCTCTATTTGTTGAGCAGTATGAACGCAGATTTTATGAACTCAAACAATATGCAGGAGTTGGAGATGATGAGGCGATGTTGGTACAAGATTTTATTAGGGGTTTGAATGCCTGCATTAATGGAGGAGTTAGAGTCTTTGAACTGAAGACTATGGAAGTTGCAGTGGAGAAAGCGCACATTGTGGAAGAGAATCTAGTTTTAGCATTGGGTGGACATACAGGTGTCGAGATAGGCAGTGCTCCTATAGCAGGTACTAGTCCATGGGGTGGTTAGATACTAACAGGTGGTTCCTTTAGGAACCAACAGACACCCACTAAGGGTGGGCAACAACAACGTACTCCTCAAAAGAATAATAATTCACAATCTCAGTAAGGTTATAGTTCTCAGTCAGGAAATAACCGCAACTGGTGGCACAATAAGCGCAATAGACAGGATCAGTCAGCTCAGAGTGCACAATCCACTATTAGTAGAGGTAACTTTCAACAATCCAATGCACCTTCGGGTGGCAGAGGATTCGGTAGGGGTATTGGTTGTTATTCGTGTGGTCAGTAGGGAAACATTGCTAGGCAATGTCCTATGAGAGGTTCTTCAGGATTTGGGCCACAAACTACAACTTTTGAGCCTGCAGTTGGTGATGTAGGACGTTCTCGTATAGTTTATGCTGCAGTTAATAACTGCCAAGTTGATCATCAAAACACAGTGGTCAAGACTTTAGGTAAGTTACAGGGTGTTAGTGTTACTATTCTTTTCGATTCTAGAGCTACTGACTCCTTTATTTCACCCACCATCATTGAGCGATGTGGTCTTGTGGGGGTAAAGAAAGGCGGTAAGTGGCAGGTAGAATTCGCCTCTGGGGTGAAAGTAGCAGTAGAGTTCACCTTGTATGTAATTGTGAACTTAGAATTGGCTCGTTATCTACCTTAGTGAATCTTCATGTTACACCTTTAGGATCGTATGACATAGTTTTAGGTGTGGATTGGTTAGAATCTCAACATGCTGTGATTGACTATCGAATTAAGACAGTTAGTTTCATTAATGATTCAGGTGCAAAAGTGAAAATCATAGGTGTTCAAAGACCTATCTCTTTGCAGATGATTTCTGCTATGTAATTGAAGAGATGTCTTCGTCAGGGTTGTCAACTGTTTGCAACAACAGTTACTGATTTAGAAGGAGAGAGTCGAGAGATATCTCTTGATGACCATCCTATCCTCAGGGAATTCACTTATGTATTTCCTGATGATATACCTGGGTTGCCACCGAAATGAGATATTGATTTTAGAGTTGACCTAGTTCCTAGAGCAGAGCCTATATCTCAAGCTCCATATAGAATGACTACTCAGGAGTTAGAGGAGCTTTGTATCTAGTTAGAGGAACTTTTAGAGAAGGGTTTTATTCATCCAAGTGTTTCTCCATGGGGAGCACCTGTAATCTTCATAAAGAAGAAGGACAGATCACTTAGATTGTGCATTGACTATCGTCAATTGAACAAGGTAACGATTAAGAATCAATATCCTTTTCCTAGAATCGATGATATTTTCGATCAGATCAAGGGAGCTAATGTGTTCTCTAAAATCGATCTAAAATCAGCTTACCATCAATTGTGAATTGTTGAAGCAGAAATTCATAAAACTGCTTTCCGAACTCGATATGGTCACTACGAATTCATAGTAGTACCGTTTGGGTTAACGAAT
>VDFB02322109.1:25620-85899 GCA_007258455.2 Sequoia sempervirens
AAAAATATTCAATAAGAAACTATCTAACCAAGTGGAAGCACTAGATATGGGAGTTAGAAATCTAAATTTGAAAGAATTGAGATTTTATCCTTCATGGAAAAAAAAAGTTATAAAGTTATGGTGTCGTCCACTTTTTAAAATGTTGTTTTTGAAAAAACCAATTTTTGTGGGAGATGGAAAAAGAAGTGCAATTTGATTCCAAAAAAATTGAAAAAAATATTTTTAGAATCTACAAACAAAATGTGACAAGACTCTAGTTTACATCATCTTCAAATTCCTTACGGTTTAATCGCTATAGGTGCCCGAATATGGAGATTGTGTTAAAAAAAATATATCAGTGTCTAGTTAGGCCAAAAAGTGTAAACCACTATTGTGGGATCACCCTGAAACTTATTTCCTTTGTTCTTGTCCCACGGTTTACCTCTATATGGCTGTTTACCTTTGGCTACTAATGCCAAATATGAACTATGAGCGCTCGGATCAAAGTTCTTCATCTTCTCTTCTTCTTGTAGCAACATTCTTGTCAATTCATCAAACGTAGGGGGCTTTTCTCTAGCTGAAAGACTTGAAATAAAGACTCGATAATCTTCCACTAAACCTTTTAATGTGATGGTTACCAAGTCAGTACTAGATACTTTTTCACCAATATCCCCTAACTTATCACTTAGATCTTTGACATAGGAAATAAAGCTGCTTATATTTTCATGTCTTTCCATTTTTATATATAAAAGCTTGCTTTTCAAAAATAAGATCCTGTTTGAGTTTGTTGTTTCATACAAACCTTTGAGCACATCCCATGTTTCTTTGGATGACTTACAATCTCTGATGTGTGGAATTATATTGTCCTTTATAGATATTCATAGTAGCACCTTTGCTTTCATTTCCCATTTATCCCAATCTGGAACAGAGGCAGGATCAGTGGGCTTGGACTCATCCCCACTCACAATTGACCACAAATTATAAGCTTCAAATATTTTCCTCAACTTAAATTTCCAGTTAACATAATTTTCACCATCAAGCTTAGTAGATTCATTCAAATAAGAATCAGCTAGAAGATTTGCCATAACAAAAAATTCTGCAAACAAATTACCTTAGCTCTTCCCTTTTCCAGCTGCTATCACCACCAGGCAACTCAATGATCTCCTTTGGCTGATGCAAGTAGTCTCACACTCATGCACCAGCAATGAAGCTCGATTTCTCATAGAGGTGATCTCAAGCTTGCCACAGATCACCGCAAATCTGTGATCTCCTTTCCTCAGCTCTGATACCAACTTAGAAATAATTGAAGAGATAAAACACACAAGATGAGCACAATGAGATCACACTTTATTGCATAAATGCTTAGACAAACATTACAGATATATAGGAAACTCACAGACAATCTAGAACCTACAAAACCGGATCTAATATACTAATAATAGAAACCAACTACTAACAGCTAAGAAACAACTCACATATACTAACTACGTGACCATTTCTTCATTATTCCAACACCATCATCATCACAATTAACATTGTCATGAATCTCAATTTCTCTGCTGCAATAGGATGTTTTAGTCAATCAAGCTAGGCCTACCACCCTAACAAATTGGCTTATTTATTATGTTGAATATGTTCTATTATGGGAGGAGTGACTGAATATTTCAATTTAATAGTTTAGACTATTCAATGAGGATGTAAGATAATGAAATTCATTTTAATTGGACATGTTGTGGATTTCAATTTGATTTTTATTGTCAAGCATTACTTCACATAAAATTATTTATACCATTTTAGTAACAATAAAATATTAACTAAGCGTGAGAAACTCTTTAGTAACACCAACCAACTTTCTTTGTTACTTCAATTATGTATTGTGACGATTTGTGGCTTTAAAATATTAATTAAAAGAAAAAAATGAGTTGGGTTGTTTATTACATTGAAGGTGTTCTATTTATGAGGGAGTGGCTTGATAGTTCAATTTAATAGTTGAGACTACTCAATTAAAGATGTGAGATGATGGAATTCATCCTAGTTGGGCATGTGGTGTATCTTAATTTTATTTTTATTTCACATAACATTCTATATAGTATTTCTAGATGCAACAACACATTTGTGGTGTACATGACATTGGACATGAGGGTAGGGATGAAGTGGTGTATTATATTCCTTCACACTAGTTTCACAAGCTAGAATATATTTAATTATATGTTATAGAGTGTGCCACTAAAGTTCCATTGGGTGGTTAGTGTGGCATATATAAGGACCTGTGCACTCTAGAACTTTGGTTGTTGATTGATTTTCATGTGCCAAATTAATAAATGGAAAACATATAGTTGTGTGGTGAGTCCATCAAATGCATCATGTGTATGAGTACAACTATTTATATTCAAATATTATTTTATTGGTTATATCCATCCACATTGTTTGTTGTTACCCCGCCTTTATCTATGTGCCAACCTATGATTGGCCACTGATATCATTTAAGCATTTCATGTATTAGACATTGGGTAAACCCATAAAAGTAGTTTACAATTCAAGTGAGGAAGGAAAAGTTGTAAGAAATGACCCCATGCAAACAAAATTCATTTTTGGGGTTTGAACAAACCAAAAGAGGGTTCTCTAGAACCCTGGTTTGAGCGAACCAATTTAATGCAAGGTCCCACCATTCATGCCAAAAAAACAAAAACAAAATTCTTTTTGAAAGGGAGTTTGCCTGAACCAGGGTTCGAGCGAACTATGGTTCACGTAAACCCCCCTTTTCCCACTTTCTCACCCTCTAGCACCAAAAAACTCTAGAATTTTGCTCTTCAAAGCTCGGGTTGAGGATGAAAGTGGAGGAGACTTCACAGACCCAACTAGATGATGGTAGTCCTCGCAACGAGCTATCTAATGAATATCATTTTAATATGTTTTGGTTTTATTATGTATTTGTTTTTTTAGTTTTATTAAACATAGATTTTTCATTGAAAATCAAGCTCTCTGTTCTGCACATGTGGAAAAATAGCAAATTATCAATTTTTTTTTGAAAAATATGACTACACCAGATATTGAAATCCTTGATCTAACAAAAAAAATTGAATTTTGATACATACAAAAAAAGTTATGCGTTATACAGTCTGCCTATGTCTGGATTGTAATTGGTTTGACTTCAAAACTTGATTAAGGAAAAAAATTCAATAAAACACTATGAAACCAATTGGAAGCACTAGATATCGTAGTTAAATTCTAAATTCAAAAAAAATAGAATTTTATCCTTCATGGAAAAAAATTTATGCATTATACGGTGAACGTCACTCCTTAAAAATGTTGTTTATTGAAAAAAACTAGTTTTGAAGGAGATAGAAAAAAAAGTGTAATCCAATTCCAAAATTTTTGGAAAAAATATATTTAGAACCTACAGACAAATTGTCACAAATCACTAGTTTGCATCATCTTCAAATTCCCCATGGTTTAGTCGCTATATGTGCCCAAAAGTGAAGATTTCGTTAAAAAAAATTATTTCAGTTTCCAATTTGGCCAAAAATTGTAAACCAATATTGTGGGATCACCCCATTCATTAAATAATAATTGAGAGTGGATTTTTGTAAGATGTAGTAGTTGAATGATTTCAAATTGTGATTAATTTTCCCACTCATAATCTATGTTTTAGATTAGGTCACTCCTTTTTTCATTATTCATCTAACTTTCACATGTTAGTGGATGGTGTATTATTTTTTAATACATATTATCCATAACAATGTGTTACTTTGATTATATATGATGAATGAGGAACTAGGTAACTTGCATTATAGCTAATTTCTATGACTAGTTCTCATCCATTGTTTATCGCATATGAATCTCAGTATTTGTTCCCTATTAAGTGCATTGATGGGAAATATGTGACAAGGAAAATCCCTTGTAATAGGTGGAATTATCAAAATTCAACAACTTTGATAGAATACATGATACATCTCCTAATCATATGATAGTTAAAAATTAGTAACCACTAAAGATATATAACAATAGAATAAGTTTATATTTTCTAGTCATGACATGGGAGTTCATCAGAAAATGGCCCAAAATAGGTATAGAAACATTTTTGTGCAAGGAAATATTCCCCTAAGTGAAGCATGAGGCCTCCAAGTTAATGGAGAACAAGAAATTTTGAACAAAAGAAACATGTAAGTACTAAGAAGTCACAATGAAAAAACAATAATTAATTAATGACTTCTGGATAAGTGCACAAAGATGGTTCCCAAAAAGGGGACTAAGTGGCCACTTTTTTTTGAAATAAGGAAATACTGACCTTGGACATGAAATTGAGGATAGTTACACTCAAAATTTTGAGATGGAACAAAAACAAGGATTGAAGTGCTCTGATTCTACTTTCTAAAATACTAATTTATTTTGAAAATGGTTGAGATTAAAGGGTTCAAATGAGGGACGTACAAAAATTGGTGTTGTTTTTGTCAGAAAAAACATTTAACATAGCAATTCTTGTATGACCCTAGCATGGTGAACTTTTTTTTAGTATTTTTAAAATCACTACAGTCATAATTTAGCTAACAGTATGTAGTTGATGCACGATTTTTTTGATAGTTTTTTAATGAATATTTGATTTTTTACTAATTTTTGAAGTGGACACTTCCTGAAAAACAAAATTTTGGCTGTGCTACCCCTACAAATTTTGGAAACTAATTGATTTTTTTAAAAAAATTGTAGAATGGAGTTTAGTTTCTAAAAATGTAATTTATTTGAAATTTTGATGAACGGTTAATTTATAATGAAAAAAACACCAAACACTACTTTTTGCTAAAAAAGAGACGTATAAATAAAAGAAATTATGGATGAAAGGCATAACATTGTCAGAAAGTGAAAAAAATTACATTGTTGGATAGCTAAGAGAGAACCTCACATTACCCAAATGTTTGATTTGTTTGATATTGAACCATGTGCAATCTTGACGGTGAGTACAAACCTGATTATGTGAAATATTGTAGAATTTGCAAAAACACGTCTCTGGTCATTGGGAATGCCCTACAAGCTTTTGGGTTGGTATTCCAAGGAGAATACCAAACCCAAGGCTTGGGGATTCCCAAAGAAAAATATAATGCGCTTGCATTATATCTCAGTTTTGACATAGTTTTCTTTCATTTGTGGGGAGCATGTCTAGCAAGATATAACGTGAGTGTGGTATAATGCGTTCATGTTATGTCTTGCTTTATGTTAAATTCTACTCTAGATTGAATGCATGTATTCTTGTATGTATCAATGCATGTATATTGTATGTACAACCTATATGTAAGATTGTACCTACACATGTACATGTATGCTTGTATGTATGTATTTATGTATGTCTTTAGAGGGAGGGAGAATTTTAAGAGAGAGAGAGAGAGATATAGAGTTGTCTAGGTAGGGTGGGAGGGGGAGAGGTTGAGGGAGAGAGAGAGAGAGGGGGGGTGGAAGTGGGAGTTTAAGAAAGAGGGAGTGGGAGAGAGAGAATTGAGAGAGAGAGGGGGAGAGAGAGACAAAGAGAAAGAGAGATTTATGTAGGTAGGGTGCCAAAGGGAGAGACTTGAGAGTTTGAGGGGGGTGAGAGGGAGAGACTTGAAATATAGGTAGTGAGAGGGAGTGTGAGAGAGAGGGAGAGGGTGTGGGAGGGAGTGACCTGATAGAGGGATAGAAAGAGCGGGGTGGAGTGAGAGAGACTTATCTAGGTAGGGTGGGAGGGATAGATAGAGAAAGGGGAGAGAGAGAGAGAGAGAGTTACCTAGGTAGGTTGCTAGAGGAAGAGACCTAAGAGAGAGAGAGGGGGTGGGATGGAGAGACATGAGAGAGAGGGAGAGAGAGGGAGGGGGAGAGAGTGGGAGGGAGATAGAGAGAGATAGATAGAGGGAGTGATAGAGGGTGGTAGGGATTGATTGAATGAGAGGTATGTAGAAAGAGGGAGAGGTGAGATGTATAGATAGAGAGCGATAGGGGTTGAGGGTATAGGGTGGAGGACCTATAGGGTTGATGGTTTCTAGGGTATTAGGTGTTAAGGGTTGAGGGTTGAGGGATTAGAGTCGATGGTAGAGGGTATTAGGTTGATGGTATAGGGTAGAAGATTTAAGGGTTTCGGGTTGAAGAGTTTAGGGTTAAGGGTTTAGGGTTGAGGGTAGAGGGTTTAGGATATAGGTTTGAGGGTATATGATTGAAGGATTAGGTTGAGGGTCCAATGTAAAAGGTAGATGGTATAGGGTTTGAGGGTTTAGGGTTTAAGGATTGATGGTTGAGGATTAAGGGTTGAGGGTTGAGAATTGAGGGTATAGGGTACAGGGTATAGGGTTGAGGGATTAGGGTTGAGGTCCAATGTATAGGGTAGAGGGTATAGGGGTTGAAGAATTAGGGTTTAAGGGTTGAGGGTTGAGGGTAGAAGGTTGAGGGTTTAAGGGTTGAGGGTATAGGGATTAGGGTAGAGAGTTTTCTTAGATTTAAGGGTGTAAGGGTTGATGGATTAGGGTTTAGGGTAGGGGGTATTGGGTTGAGGGTAGAGGGTAGAGGGTTTAAGGATTGAAGATTGAGGGTTTAGGGTTGAGTGTTTAGGGGTTTAAGGGTTTAGGGTTTATGGTTGAGGGATTAGGGTAGAGAGGGGAGGGATGGACGGATATAGAGGATAGAAGAGGAGGGAGGGACATAGATATATGAGGGTTGAGGATCCAATGTATATGGTAGAGGGTTGAGAATAAAGGGTATAGGGTTGATGACACGTAACATTGAGGGATTAGGGTATTGGGTTGAGGGTATAGGATTGAGGGATTATGGTTGAGGGTACATATGGTTGAAGGATTGGGGTTAAGAGTCCAATGTATAGGGTAGAGGGTATTGGGGTTTAGGGTTTGAGGGTTGAGGATTGAGGGATTAAGGGTTGATGGTTGAGAATTGAGGGTTGGGTGTTTAATGTATAGGGTAGAGGGTAGAGGGTTGAAGGGTTGAGAGTTGAGGTTTAAGGTTGAGGGTAGAGGATTGAGGGTATAGGGTTGGGGGATTAGGGTTTAGGATCCAATGTATAGGGTAGATCTTTTGCCGACATAAACAGAATATATGCATTTAATGCATGATTGACTCTTGTTCCAAACTCTTCTAAGGGCCAACGTGTTCTAGAACCGACTTATTTTGTAAACCCTAAAATAGGGGTTGACGCAATTTTTGTCATTTTATATATATATGGCACTTTTTCCTCAAGAAAAGAGAGAGAGAGAGAGAGAGAGAGAGAGAGAGAGAGAGAGAGAGAGAGAGAGAGAGAGAGAGAGATGTAGACATAGAATTTTCCTTTGGATCTTCTTCTTTTTATTTAAGAGTTAACAAGTTAGGGTTAGAAGGTAGAGAAACTTGAGAGTAGAAGTTAAGTTCAGAAGAAGGAAGTGATGTATCTTTCAATTTTTCTTAGTATAAATGTAGATAATTCGAAGACAATGGATTTTTTGTACACTGGTGATTTTTCCAGATTTGTAAATGTTGTTTATCTGTTTCACCAATAGTAGAAGCAGCTATATTTAAATCTACTTCATATTGTGCTCTGGAATGGTATTTATCTTGGGTTAATCATTTGATTTGGAAAAATTTCAAGGAATGAAATTTTATCTTATACTTTGTTTGAATGATGATTTGCAATCTACTGTTAAGGTTTGCACTGTGAATGAAGGGAACTTTGTATTAATTATAAGTTAATTTTATTTTGCAGTTTTAGTTTAGGAATTCCTTGGAAGGTAACAAGTTTGATTAAGTTGGATGAATCAACATTTCCTTCAATTTAAAAGCTTTAATCTATATTTTTCTATTTCTTAAAAAACACCAGTTAAAGTAGGGTTTAAATACATGTTTGATCTCATAACAATCTAGAAGCTCAACACCAGCAGGCCCCTTGAACATTACAGTTACATCAACCATTGAGTGAAATCAGCATAGTTGAGACCTGATTACCAAGACCTTGGGAGTTAGATATCCATGTGTTATCTTTTCTCTTTCAGGAGAAACATAATAGTAATATTTTGTTTAAATGTTGTTGTGCTATTTTGACCATCAACAGATCTGGAGCTAGAAGGAGGGCCCAAAAGGGAAAATTGGATAATATTTCATTTTTCTCACTAGAAAGGTCCCATAGAGTTCTTTGATCAACTAACAACCCACCACCTTTGATAGAACTCCTGAATTCTTTCAACAATCACAGGCTCATCATGACCAAGTTGGAATACAAAATCCCATCGGTCAGTCACCTGTTGCTAAGAGTGCTAAGAGTGAAAATATAGTTCAACTCACAATCGAGGTGGAAACCTTAAAGAAAACTCTATCTCAAATCACAAATGATATGGCTCAGCTTAAACTGAACCCCTCTCAGAACCAAAGTAATTACCCTAAATAGAGTAATAACAATTAGGGTGATTATCCGAACAACCACAATCACAGCAAGAGGAACTATCAAGGCCAAAACTTCCCTAAGCAAGGCTATCAAAATTAGAATAGGGGGTATAACCAAAGGCCAAATAACAACCGACAATGGAATACAGGGCCAAACAACGGTGGGGTTTCTCACAATTATCAAGCTAATGAGGATAGACCACATGTTGTGAATGTGGCTGACCTCAATTTTATGACTAACTAGTGCAGGTTGCATGATACTGCAACACATTCTGAGGTAAACTACCCTGAAATGGAGAAGGTTGAGAAGATGGCACAGGAAGATGCCCAAATGTTCCAAGGAAATTCAAATAAAGGAGGTGGCTCAATGGATACAACTATGACTTATGACCTCTTTGAAGAAGAACCTTCATTCCCAATGTAGAATGAGAATGAACTAGAGGAAGATGTGTATGACACCCAAGCCTTTCAAACGAAGGGAGGACACTTCCTAAGAAATCAGAATAAGGGTTCGTTCAATACATCAGCACCACCTAACCATATGGTTCCTTCGAATCAGGTTGTAGATAACAACCCTCTTCCACCAAGGGGTCCACCCGACTTCCATAACAAAGATAATTCATTTGGTGTTTTCAAAGGTATTGCAAGTTATAACATAGAATTTGATATTGTTTCTGAGATGCAAAAATAGAAAACCTCTTTATCATATTTTGACATCTTAAAGTGGTGCCCTGCCCAATGAGAGATAGTGTTGAAAGCTTTGGAAGAAGCTAATAAATCAAAAGGGAAAACCAAGGTGACACCCACTACAGACATGTTATACAAAAACAAGGTAGGTACCCCACCATTTCTTTTAAGTTTGAGAATCTGTGGGAAGAATTTACATAATTGTCTACTAGATTCAAGGGCTTCTGGCAATGTTATGCCATTTTCTATATATGCAAGAAATTGGGATTGAACCCTGTCCAAAAAAATAAGAAGGTCATCCAACTCGATAAAACAGAGGTTAATGTAGTTGGAGAATTGAGGAATATACATGTGCAAGTAGGGTTTGACCCTAAGATTTTAACCAATATGGATATTCAAGTAGCAGACATTCCTGAGAGTTATGATATGCTATTGAGCATAGATTTAATGAAAAGTATAGGGGGATATCTCTCCCTTGACTTTTCACACATGTGGCTACCATGGAGGGGAATGCCTACCCAAATTAGGATCGAAAGTGAACCTTGCCTCAAACATATCATCACCAAGTATGACTGTCTCAATGAGGTAGCTTATTTTGAAACCGAGATAGGGGTTTATAAAAGAGAGGAAATTCTGACCTTTTCGGTTCTTAATTCTAAAGGCTTGTCAATGCAAAAATCCCCTGATCCTATGATTAATGAGAATCAATAGGTATTGATAAGGAAGCTACAACAGGATCAGTTGATCTTAGGGGAAGATATCGATTTGCAGAGTTTTTTGCTCCCTAATTGGTGTAGGGTACACTACCAAGATCATTCAGAACTGACTTGCCAACCCTGCATCAGTATTTTAAATCATGTTTCTCCAACCAACGAGACTAACCCAAGTCACCTTGAGACCATTTTAGATCACTTCTCATTCGAAGCCCAAAATGTAATAATGTTAACCAGGGATAATATACCTTCATAGGACGTCCCTCCTGAAATTGAACCTACCTCAGTTATAATACCGAACCAACATAGTTACGATGAACAACCCCAAGGTTTGTTTGATACCCATGCACCCACAATAACCTCAAAGAAATCAACCCCGGCTCATGACTAGCTATGGACCCTTACGTTTGATGGATCCAAATCCAAAACAGGTTGTGGTGTTGGAATTGAATTAACCAGCCCGAAAGGGAAAACATTTTTTGCTTCTTACAGGCTGCAATTTGGATGCACCAACAATATAATAGAATATGAAGCTATAGCTCGGGGACTGATGTTGGCATATCAGAAGACTGCCTTGATGGTTAAAGGAGATTCAAAGGTGATTATCAAGAAAGTACGCAGCCAGTACACATGTCATAATAAAACGTTGGCAGCTTATATAAATCGGGTGTGGAACCTGATTGAAGACTTTGATGCTTTTGGAATTAGTTTGATCCCTAGGGAGGAAAATTAGTTAGTTGATTCATTAGTTGTTGTTGCAAGTACCCTGGAGCCCATGCAAGACTCTAAGCTTAAGAGATTCTTAGTAGAGTTGATATCCACCCTTGTTGTTCCTAATAACACCAATAGCTTTCAAGTCTTTGATGATGATCGACATATCCTTTCTTTTTTAACAAGCTCAGATGTTTTTGAAGGACAAATCATCGATGAATCTAAAAGGGATCAAGGAGATTGGAACCTCGAAGACTGCGATAAAGAAGGTGTCCTCAATTTGAAAAGTAATAGCATTCCCAAGGGAATTCTCAAGGGAATGGTGGCCTTAGAGAGAATTTTTGATTCAGACCCAAGGGCTCGGGCAAAGGTGTCAACCAAAGATAAAGGAGGTGAATATGAAACTGTTAACCTAGCTGATTCAGGCCCTGAAAGAAATGTTTACATAGGGAAAGCCTACCCTGAAGCAATTAGAAAAGATATATTGAGGGAACTAAAGAAATATATTACTACAATTGCTTGGGGGTATGAAGATCTAAAAACATTTTATACTTCTATGATAATTCATACTATTCCAAGTTTGAAGCTTGAAGCTAGACCATTTCGGTAGAAACAACGTCCTGTCAACACCCTCATTGAACCATTGATCTTTAATGAAGTTCAGAAATTGCTTTCTGTAAGAATAATCTTCTCTATAAGACATTCAACATGGGTGGCTAACTTGGTTCCAGTTCATAAGAAGAATGGAGAGATTAGGCTATGTGTAGATTTCAGGAATCTAAATAGAGCTTCAAAAAAAGACAACTACCCACTTCCTTCTCTGGAGGAAGTCTTGCAAACTGTCAATGGTTCTTAGATGATGTCATTCCTAGATGATTATTACAGGTACAATCAAGTGATTATTAATTATGAAGAAAGGATGAAGAC
Organism: Sequoia sempervirens; assembly: GCA_007258455.2. Lineage (NCBI taxonomy): Eukaryota > Viridiplantae > Streptophyta > Pinopsida > Cupressales > Cupressaceae > Sequoia > Sequoia sempervirens. Next base: position 37,017 of record VDFB02322109.1, read on the forward strand.
AACCTTCACTACTAAGTGGGTAACATTTGCTTACAGAAGGATGCCATTCGGTTTGATAAATGCTGGGGCAACCTTTTAGCGTGCCATGGACATAGCATTCAAAGATTTGATTGGTAAATGCATCATCATTTACATGGATGACCTGACAGTATTCTCTAAAGATAGACTAAACCATGCTATAGACTTGGCTAAAGTTCTTGAAAGATGTATCCGATACGGTGTCTCTCTGAATCCTAAAAAGTGTGTGTTCAGGGTTTCTGAAGTGAAACTTTTGGGACACAATCTCAGAAAGAGGGATATCAATAGATCCAGACCGAGTTGAGTCTATTTTGAAGTTAACTATGCCAAGAAGTAAGAAGGAGATAAGATCTTTCTTTGGAAAGATCAACTTTATGAGAAAGTTTATCACAGGTTTATCAGAAATTGTTAAGCCATTGAATGAAATGATGGAGAAAGATGCTAGGATAGAATGGAGTAACAAGGAAAAGGATACTTTTTCTCAAGTCAAGCAATCCATTTCAGAAGCACCATTCCTCACTAGCCTGAACTACTTGAAGCCATTTTATATTTATTCTTTTGCTTCTGAACACTCATGTGCAGCTGTCCTAACTCAACGAAAAGAGGAGGGGGATGAGAGGCTAGTTGCCTTCATGAGCTCTCCGTTTAAGAATGCTAAAATCAAGTACCCACCTCTTAAGAAACAAGCTTTTGCGTTGGTTAGAGTTGTCAAGAAGTTCAGACATTATATCCTCTGAAGTCAAATTATTGTTGTGATTCCTGATGCTATTGTGAAGTCTCTACTTATGCAAAGCGAGTTGGGAGAACAAAGGGGGAAATGGGTGGCTATTCTATAGGAGTTCAATATGGAGATTTGTCCTATGAAACTTGTCCAAGGTCAAGGCCTAGCTAAAGAAATGGTGGATGTTGGAAAGAACATTATCTGTCAGTAGTACACAACATAGTCATTTTCTAGTGGCCCTTGGTATGCCGATATTATTTATTTCATGCTCAATAATCGGTGCCTAGAGGGAATGAATACAACTCATACGAGAGCACTGAGAATGAAAAGCTCCCATTATATTCTCAAAGGAGGATCGTTATACAGGAAGAATTTTGAGGGAGTTTACTTACGATGTCTTGATCAGCAAGAGGCTAAGCATGTTTTGGCTGAATTTCATGGGAAACATGGTACAGGTTATGGTTCTATAGATTTGTTAGCACATCAGATTCTCAGATCTGGTTATTATTGGCCATGTGTGTTCAAGGATTCCCACAAACATGTAAGAACATGTCACATATGTCAATTTTTTGCATCAAGGGAGCGCTACTCAACCATGCCATTGCAACCTGTTTATGAGGTAAGACCATTTGCCCAATGGGCACTCGATTTTATTGGGGTAATTAACCCAAATTGATCCACAAGACACAAATTCATTTTTACTGTGACGGATTATAGCACAAGATGGACAAAGGCTATACCTTGCAAGAATAGCACAATAGAGACCTTAGTAATCAAGTTCCTCACCGAATGCATCATAACTAGGTTTGGAGTACCCTTTTCATTGTTATGTGACAATGGCTCTGCCTTTTCTTCTGTTGAGTTCATTTCATGGGCTTATGATCATAATTTTTTTAAAGTATTCTTGAAACTATTACCCACAAGGAAATGGAGTTACAGAATCAACTAATAAGAATCTCCTAGGAGTAATTAAAAAACTGTTAGAGAACAATCCTAAGGACTGACATACCCAGTTAAGATTTGCTTTATGGGCAAATAGGACTAGGATCAAGGCTACTTTAAAGACTTCACCATTTAAGCTAGTGTATGGCCAAGAGCCTGTGTTCTCTATTCACTTGCAAATACCTGTCCTAAAATTTATGCAAGAATTTTACTCTAGTGATGATAGGATTGAAGTAAGATTACCTAGCTTGTTGAAATTAGAAGAGCAGAGAGATGCTGCCTTGCAGCAATTCTTTAGACACCAGGTTGTTGTCAAATGTTGGTTTGACAAAAGAGCCAAAATCAAGGCTTCCAGGATATCAGACCTTGTGTTGCTATGGGATAAGGCTATCAAAAAGAAAGGAGATCACCAGAAGTTTGATAAGCTCTGGTTGGGTTCCTATCAAATTTTTGAAATCCTAAGGGAAAATGCTTTTCGGCTAACCGGTTTAACAGGAGAACCTATTCCATTTCCTGTCAATGGACAATTTCTTAAACATTACTTTGGATCTTCAAAGTTTGCTATTTTTGTTGGATTATACATTCATGTAAATAGTTTTGTTGTTTTCCTTGCTTCCCTTTTTCTTTTGCTCTTTTGCTTGTTGTTTCCTTTTTGTGTGGGGACTTTCCTTTTATGTAGTTGTAAGGGGGGTGTTATCTGAAGTATACTTTGGTTACTAGGAGAGAAGTTGGTTTAGATGTTTTTTAGGTTTTCTAATTGGATGATTTTGTCCTAAATTCATTGTTTTATGCCCATTATCAACAAGGGTTGTGGAAAGTTTTAAAAACAAGGGGTAAAGTAAACAATCTTCATTAACTACAATTGAATTTGTCATAAATCAATAGAAACATCTCCTTTTGTAATGGTATATCTATCTTAGGGCGATGGTGTTGCAAGATTTGATTGAAAAATTTGATTCCCCAGATGTTTTTATGAGGTCCATGGTAGTTTTCAACCCAGAACAGATGTCAGACATCTGACATATTGAGAAAGAATTGAATGAAATCTTTGAAACCCCAAGAGAAAAGAAAAAAGAGAACTATCTAAGAAAAGAAAACTCAATATGAATGAGTGATTCCAGTATCTCTACTGGGGCTATGGACACCTGATTGGCAGTAGAGCAATGCTGTGAGAAAACTAGAGGTATCTCCATCGAAGCTATAGATGCTTGACTGGAAGCAGAGCAATGCCCAAGATATCATTGCACAACAACTAAAGGGAATAACCTCATGTAGGTCGAATCTTGCACATTGTTGTTCAAAAGATGAAGAGAACTTTATAAAAGAGTGATGCACCATCAAATACACACAAAGATTTAGGGGTAGCCAATGTTGATTTGCATTTGAGATTCTAGCTCAACCTTGGTTGTTAAAACTAACCCAACTAGAGTTGTGATGTCCATAAACCAGGAGTTTTGGGTAGCTAAATCCTTCAGTTTTTTGAAAATGGTTAAACCATTTTCCTAGCCAAGTCACCAATTGTTATGCCTTGCATAACCCCCCCTCCATTTTAAACTTGTTTAAAATGGGTCCCCCTTGTTCTGTTCTGTTTCCTTTGGCCTTTTGTTTTCTCCCTTTACACTTGTTCTTTTTGTTCTGGCGGACGCAGGACTGGGATTGAAACTGAACTTTGGAATTTCTACTAAGTTCTAGTTTTTGTTCCATTTCCGGTCCCGATTCCACCCTTTTGTGCTTGTTCTTTTTTTCTGGCGGGCGCGGGATGTAGACCGAAACGAAACTTCAAATCTTTTCTAAGTTCCAGGTTTTGGTTCCATTCTGGTCCCGGTTCTGTAGTACCCCTCCATTTTGCTTATGTTTTCTGTTAGCATGTTTTCATGTTGATAGACCTTGGTACTTTGTTTTGGTGTATTGATCACTGAATTTATAGTGATAGTGGATTTATTTTGTGATATGATGATACATTGTATGGTGATTATTATTTCTGACATGCTTTATGTTAGTATAGATGTTTACTTTTGATGTTATTGCTATCTATATGCTTATGGTAGATTAATTGTTATTTTTTTTGTCAGTTTGATGTGATGTGTATTGGTGTGGAGAACAGAGTTGCATCACTCGCTCGCGAGTGCCTTGTGATTTTTGTGATTTTCTCCGCACGGTGTGTTTGAAACATGGATTATATATATATGTATGTTATTTGTCTTATTGTAGGATTACAGGTACATGACACCGACTCCACCTGGTCTCTCAGGCCTGAGTGTGTCAAGACTCAATGGAAATGTTGATTGGAGGTAGTAACAAGGTTTTTCCTAGACTAGTCTTAAACCCAGTCGTGCAGTATGTAGTTAGTTTAAGTCTGGTGTCTTTGGTTGCCTCGTTTGTGTTTGATTGAATTATTTATTATGAAAATCCAATTTTGTTAATTTAATGTTAGATTAATGTTCTATTTAATTTAATGATTATTCAATGTATACTTTTAAGTTTATGAAAATTAATATATATGCAATGCTAAATACTAAAGTCATCTATGGGAATTTCAATTAGTGTGTCATTGCATTACTTAGGGAATGTTTGCAATAAGTTAAGTAAATGAATACACTTAAAAAAAAAAATATTACACTTTCGTAGTCAATGCATCATTCCTTAGGTTACAAGATAGGGCATTACAGATTGGTATCAAAGCTAGGTTCTAAAACTAGACGCTCTGGGTAATTGTGAACCCATTAGGTTGACCTAGTACGTAGTATCATTTTCTGTTAGCCTTATATGTTTTGTATCTAATACTCTCTCTTTTTTTATGTGTAGGATCATGCCTAGGCATCGTACTAGAGGTCATGGTAGAGGTCGAGGAGGAGGCTATGGGCCAATCCCTCAGGTTACTCCCCCTCAGAGCTCCCACAAGAGCGAACATGATGAATAGTTGGGTCCTCAGTTGGAATAGACAAGTGAGGAACATATTCTGATATAGCTAGAGGTTGAGGGAGCTCAGTTGCGTCCCCTACTAGAAGAGGTTCTTGCCAGACTTGGTCTGAGGCAGGAAGTTGATTAGGAGGTAGTTAGGGAGCATGATAGATCTCCTAGGAGGATTGTTAGTACTGCAAAGCAGGATGCCATAGTTGTAGGACACATGAGGGATTTTTTGGGAGCACGTCCCCCTAATTTTGATGGCACAAGAGGTGGTTTAGAGGCAGAGACTTGGTTATTGGACTTGGGTAGATGTTTTGCTATGCACCCATATGGTAGCAATACCTGAGCTAGATGCGTCATCATGGATCTGAGAGGTTTTGCCTCTACTTGGTGGCGTTTGGAGGAGCAAAAGCTCATTTAGAGATTGGGTCAGTTTCTTGGGAGATGTTCTTGGAGAGGTTTAGAGCACGATTCTTATCTGAACATTAGAGGCAATGATGGGCTGATGAGTTCCACGATTTGCGTCAGATGGCTCTATCTGTTGAGCAGTATGAACGCAGATTTTATGAACTCAAACAATATGAGGAATTGGAGATCATGAGGCGATGTTGGTACAACATTTTATCATGGGTTTGAATGCCTACATTAATGGAGGAGTTAGAGTCTTCGAACTGAAGACTATGGAAGTTGTAGTGGAGAAAGTGCGCATTGTGGAAGAGAATCTAGTTTTAGCATTGGGTACTCCTATAACAGGTACTGGTCCATGGGGTGGTCAGATACTAACAAGTGGTTCCTCTAGGAACCAATAGACACCCACTAAGGGTGGGCAGCAGCAACACACTCTTCAAAAGAATAATAATTCACAACCTTAGTAAGGTAATAGTTCTCAGTCAGGAAAGAACCGCTACTGGTGGCGCAATAAGCGCAATAGACAAGATCAGTCAGCTCAGAGTGCACAATCCACTATTAGTAGAGGTAGCTTTTAGCAATCTAATGCACCTTCGAGTGGCAGAGGATTCGGTGGGGGTACTGGTTGTTATTCGTGTGGTTAGCAAGGAAACATTGCTAGGCAATGTCCTAGGAGAGGTTCTTTAGGATTTGGGCCACGACCTATAGCTTTTGAGCCTGCAGTTGGTGATGCAAGACGTTCTCATATAGTTTATGCTCCGGTTAATAACTACCAAGCTGATCATCAGAACACAGTGGTCGAGACTTCAGGTAAGTTACAGGGTGTTAGTGTTACTATTCTTTTTGATTTCGGATCTACGGACTCCTTTATTTCACCCACCATTGTTGAGCAATGTGGTCTTGTGGCGGTAAAGCAAGGCGGTAAGTGGTAGGTAGAATTTTCCTCTGGGGTGAAAGTAGCGGTAGAGAACCTTGTACGTAATTGTGAACTTAGAATTGGCTCGTTATCTACCTTAGTGAATCTTCATGTTACACCTTTAGGATCGTATGACATAGTTTTAGGTATGGATTGGTTAGAATCTCAGCATGCTATGATTGACTGTTGACTTAAGACAGTTAGTTGCATTAATGATTCAGGTGCAAAAGTGGAAATCATAGGTGTTCAAAGACCTATCTCTTTGCGGATGATTTCTGCTATGCAATTGAAGAGATGTCTTCATCAGGGTTGTCAACTGTTTGCAACAACAGTTACTGATTTAGAAGGAGAGAGTCGAGAGATATCTCTTGATGACCATCCTATCCTCAGGGAATTCATTGATGTATTTCCTGATGATATACCTGGGTTGCCACCGAAATGAGATATTGATTTTAGAGTTGACCTAGTTCCTGGAGCAGAGCCTATATCTCAAGCTCCATATGGAATGACTACTCAGGAGTTAGAGGAGCTTCGTATCTAGTTAGAGGAACTTTTAGATAAGGGTTTTATTCGTCCAAGTGTTTCTCCATGGGGAGCACCTGTAATCTTCGTAAAGAAGAAGGACATATCACTTAGATTGTACATTGACTATCGTGAATTGAACAAGGTAATGATTAAGAATCAATATCCTTTGCCTAGAATCGATGATCTTTTCGATCAGATCAAGGGAGCTAATGTGTTCTCTAAAATCGATCTAAAATCAGGTTACCAACAATTGCGAATTGTTGAAGCAAAAATTCATAAAACTGCTTTCCGAACTTGATATGGTCACTACGAATTCATAGTAGTACTATTTGGGTTAACGAATGCACCATCTGTATTCATGAGTTTGATGAATGGTGTCTTTCGTACATACCTTGATCATTTTGTCCTTGTGTTTCTTGATGATATTTTGATCTATTCGAGAAATATGAAGGAACATGAAGAGCATCTAAGACAGGTATTTCAACGTTTAAGGGAAAATCAATTATATGCAAACCTAAAGAAGTGTGACTTCTTTCAAACTGAGGTGAAATACCTTGGTCATGTTATTTCTGGAAAAGGTGTTGTTGTGGATCCTTGAAAGATTCAAGCTATTGTTGATTGGCCCATGCCTACTAACGTAGGTGAAGTTTGTAGTTTTTATGGGTCTAGCTGGATATTATAGATGGTTTGTTCAGGGGTTTTCTAGGATTGGGCACCCCATAACTTATCTTCAAAGGAAAGGGAAGAATTTTTTTTGGACAGAGCAGTGTCAGTTGGCTTTTCAGACACTTAAAGAAAAGTTGACTAATGCGCCTATATTGATTGTTCCTGATCCTACTAAGGATTTTGTAGTTTGCCTGATGCATCCTTGGAGGTTTTGGGAGCAGTACTAATGCAAGATGGGTGTGTGGTCACTTATGAGTCTCGCAAACTCAAAGATCACGAACTAAATTATCCCACTCATGATTTAGAGCTTGTCGTAGTTGTGCATGTATTAGTTCGATGGAGGCATTTCTTATTGGGTCACCGTTTTGAACTTCATACTGATCACCGTAGTCTACAATATATATTTACACAACCTAACTTGAATGCTAGACAAAGATGGTGGATGGAGTTCTTGTGTGAATATGATTTTGAGGTGAAATATGTTAAGGGAAAAGAGAACGTAGTGGCTGATGCTCTCAGTCGTCGTCGACATGAGATTTCTGCTATTACTCTTGAAGTGGATTTGAGGGGTCAAATTTTAGCAGCACTTCCTACTGATAGATTGTATCAGGAAGTGAAGTCAGAGATTGAATCTGGTAGACCTTTAGAGGGTTGATTTGCATGGTACATCCTTGAACCAGATGGTTTATTGCGACATTTAGATCGTATCTATGTACCACATTCTGAGGGTCTTTGTACATTGATTATGACTGAAGCGCATTGAGCTCCTTACTTAGCTCACCCTAGAGTTAAGAAAATGCATGCGGATCTTTGATAGCTATATTTTTGGCCTAGTATGAAACGCGATATTGCTGATTATGTATCGAGATGTCTTGAGTGCTAGAGAGTCAAAGCTGAGCGTCAACATCCCGCTGGATTATTACAGCCACATCTCATTCCTGAATGGAAATGGGATATTATATCTATTGATTTCATAGTTGGATTACCTATGTCGTCATGTCGACATGATTCCATTATGGTAACTGTTGATAGATTGACTAAAGTAGCTCATTTTTTGCTAGTACGATCATCTTACAATGCTTCATCCATAGCTAGGATATTCATGGAGGACATAATTAGATTGTATGGGATTCCTCATAGGATTATTTCTGATAGAGATCCTGTATTTACTTCAGCCCTATGGACTTCATTACAACATGCTCTAGGTACACAGTTGAACTTTAGTTTAGCGTATCATCTTCAAACAGATGGACAAATAGAGAGAGTTAATCAAATTCTTGAGGATATGCTTAGAATGTACGTAATGAACCAACAATCACATTGGGAGGATTATCTGTACTTAGTAGAATTTTCTTACAATAATGGATATCAAAGTTCCATAGGTATGCCACCATTTCAGGCATTATACGGATGTCCTTGTCGAACTCCATTGAGTTGGGATCGACTTGAGGATAGAGTGTTACATGGACCTAAGATGCTTCGAGATATGGAGCAACAGGTTGATCGTAATAGAGAACATTTGATAGCAGCACAAGATAGACAAAAGAAGTATGCCGATGCACATAGAGTGGACCGACAGTTTTCAGTTGGTGATAGAGTATTTCTTTGAGTGCGACCGTGAAAGAGTCCAATCCATTATGGAAAAGGCTCTAAGCTTGCGCCTCGATTTGTTGGGCCATTTGAGATCCTAGAGAGGATTGGTCCTGTGGTGTATCGACTCACCTTACCACCCAGTTTGTCATGTATTCATGATGTTTTTCATGTATCAGTTCTTAGACCATATCATCCCAACATTTCTCATATACTTGATTGGAATGCGTTACAGGTAGAGGACGAGAAGTTGGCTTTGGAGCCTGTGGCCATTCTTTAGCACTGGAGACTCGCTCTCAGGGGTCGAGACGTTGATCAGGTGAGGGTCCAATGGGATCCTAGCCATGAGGCATCTGCTACTTGGGAGGATGCGACACACATGAGGGAGCTTTATCCCTATCTGTTCGCAGGCTTTCAAGACCAAGCTTGATCCTAGGGGGGAGGATGTAGTACCCCTCCATTTTGCTTATTTTTTTTGTTAGCATGTTTTCACGTTGATAGACCTTGGTACTTTGTTTTGGTGTATTGATTGCTAACTTTATAGCGATAGTGGATTTATTTTGTGATATGATGATACACTGTCTGGTGATTATTATTTTTGACATGCTTTATGTTAGTATAGATGTTTACTTATGATGTTATTGCTATCTATATGCTTATGGTAGATTAATTGTTATTTGTTTTTTTAGTTTGATGTGATGTTTATTGGTGTGGAGAACGGAGTTGCATCACTCACTCGTGAGTGCCCTGTGATTTCTGTTATTTTCTCCGCACGGTGTGTTTGAAACATGGATTATAAATATATATATATGTATGTTATTTGTCTTATTGCAAGATTATAGGTACATGACACTGACTCCACCTGGTCTCTAAAGGCTTGAGTGTGTCAAGACTCAATGGAAATGTTGATTGGGAGGTAGTAACAAGGTTTTTCCTAGACTAGTCTTAAACCCAGTCACAGTATGTCGTCAGTTTAAGTCTGGTGTCTTTGGTTGCCTCGTTTGTATTTGATTGAATTATTTATTATGAAAGGCCAATTTTGTTAATTAAATGTTAGATTAATGTTTTATTTAATTTAATGATTATTCAAATTAATTTTTGATAATTTAGATAAAAAATTTATACTCTATTTAATTAATTAAATTAGTTTATTTGGTTAAATAATTTAATCATTATGATTAAGTTATTTTATTAAATTAATTATTTAATTAATTAAAAGTTTCTTTTATTTGTGAGAATAGACTTTATATTCTTTAAATGTTTTGTGGGAATGAAATTTTAAATAAAAAATAAATAAATAAATAAAGAAAAGGAAATTGAATTTTGAATTTTGAATTCTTTAATTCTTTAATATGCATTGAATTCTTGATAAGGAAGAAAGAAAGATTTTCCGTGAGTTTGTTAGAAGATATTTTCTTCTTGCCAAGTGTGTTAGTTAAATTAATTATTTTTTCTTGTTGAGGATTCTCTCAGAAGATGTTATGTGATTTGGGGAAAACAAGAAATCACTTCACGGGAAATGAAAAGAATGGGGTTCTGCTAAAAATATTGATTTGTGTAAATTTGTGATTTCCTTTGTGATTTGCTTAATATTTTTGGAAGAAGTTCTCTAGTTTTAGTATTTGCATTTTCTGGAAATTGGTGTTCTAGAAGGGCTTTGGAAGATTGCACACAACAGGAAAACAAAGCTTCTCTTCTACAGCCTAGTTCTTCAAGCTACATGAATACAGGTATTTCCCTATAATGTATTTAATTTGTTTCCTTTTTGAAAAGGTTGCCTGTGTAAGAATTAGATTTGTGTAAGTTTTGTAAAAGTGTGGATTTTAAGGTTGCCTGAGGAAATGATGGTGGTTGTGATTCCTGTATTTCTTCTTTGTGAATTTTGTAAAAATTATTATGTAGAAATTTGTTACTTTCTTGTTATCTTTTAAAACAAGATTTTATAGTGAAATTTTAGAGCAACCCTGTAGAATTTGTTAAGCAATTGGAAAGCTTCAGAAGAAAATCTATGTAGATAAAGTTGAGGAATTGGAAACCTTTGTCACAATCTATGTTAAAAGTTTCCTGTAGAAAATATTTTGAGTAATTAAATTGTGAAGGAAATCTTTTATTTGGAAAATGAAATTGAAACCCTTTGTGATTGAATTAGAACTTGTTGAGGGAAAAATTGTGTATACTGCTAAATTTCTCAATTTCCTGATTAAAATCCTTGTTGAAAAAAAATGCCCAGTTACAGTAGTTTATTGTTATTTAAAAATTATATATATATATATATTTATATATGTATATATATTAGTGTTAAATATACATATACATATACTAATACATATATACAATGATTTTATTGTAAATCGCAGTGATAATGATATTTAAAAAGTGTCGTTCGCGATTTTAAATCTGTCGAAGTTTCTTTTTTAAGAAAGAAATAAATTAAAGAAATTCCCTCTGCATTGTATGGCCACGGGGGTTTCCCCACAGCTGGCCCTAAGGGGCGACAGCTGTGGAGGCAGCTGTTGCTGCCCTCATAGGCAGCGCACGGCTGCCGACACAACCGCTGCCCTTAGGGTGGGCTATGTGGGTAGCAGCCGATGGCGGCTGTGTATGGCCGTCGGCTCCCCTGCCTACAAGAAAATTAACAAAGAAATTTTTGTATTTTGTATTTTATTTAATTTTTAATTTAATTTGTTATAAATATAATATTTATAACATATACATATATATATATTTTATATATAAAGTTTATATTATTTATAATATATATTATATATATAATATATATATATGTTTATATATATATAAATTTAAATTCATAAAACTTGTAATTTGTGTATTAAGAAGTGAGAGAATATGATTTTTATTTGGGCAATTTAGAACATTTATTTATTTATATTTATATATATTTAAATAAATGATTAATTAAAATTGATTTGATATGCATTAAGGAAAGAGATTTAAAAATGCAAGTGAGACTGGAGTTAAATGGTAGTTCTAATCTTCATATTGTTTGAAAAATGAAGTTATGTTCTAGTTGACTAAACTCGCACGCTTATAGTTTTGACTTGATTGGATTTAGTAAATCCTAACAGTAGATTTTTCTTTTTATCTAAACTGTTTTAAGTTGTCTTTACATTCTTACTGGGAAAATTGGGGAGTTATATGTGATTTCAAGTCTTCCAGATGTTATATTTTGAAAAATAATTATTTTCTTGTTGGTTTTGTGTTTTGAATAAACTAGGATGGTGCATATGTTTTTATTTGGATTAGTGACACCTAGTTCTAGAGATAGGTTGTGATGTCCACGAGTGTATGATTGGTGTTTTGATATTAGTTTATGTGCACTTTGTTTACCCTAGTTAGTGAACTTAGATTCCTTGTGTTATTTTTAGGGGAGTGGCTCTTTGTGAGGGCTGGTACACAAAGTGTTACCAGGGTAACTCATGTAGAGTTAGTAAGTCAGTGAAAACTAAAACAACACATTAGTTAGTTTAAAATATTTAACTAGAATAATGAGCCTCACTTATAGACTCAAGGGCTAGTTCAGTCTTGAGAATAAGTTGAGAAGGCCTGGAATGGCAAATCGATATCTTGTTATTTTAAAAGATATTCAATTTCGCAACAGTTTGCATGTGGGGCTGGATTTCGTAAGAGGTTGTTAGGGTAACCCAAGTTGGGGGCAGAACCTAGGAAGAAACACCAGGGTAACCTATGCAACATTGTGATGACACTCCACCTAATATAACAATATCCTTGTGAACTTAGCATATTTGATTATCCTGATTCTAGAAGCAATGTAACCATTAAGTTAAGTATGTACTTGTGTAGATTGGTTTACAGTTTTACTTGTGACTAGGGTTTGTAGGTTATGTCTAGGGAACCTTATTACTATCTCCTAACACGAGGGGTGGACCTACGGGTACCACATGGTTGGGTGGAATGTGCACCTTACTCCGTTGGTTCCCCAGTTCATGTTCGTGGCAAAGAGTGCTTCTTGGAAGGAGAGCTCGTATTTGGATATATGTACTCCTTATATGTATCATTGGAAATTGTATATTTGTATCTCTCCTCAATTGTTAATGAGGTGAACATCTGTAATATGTAATTGTAAACATTTATTTGATCTACCTCATTTTAGAAAATGAGTATTGTAATGTTATTTCAAATGCAATGTATGAAAGAATCCTTTATGTATATTATGCTTTCAATGATGTGATTTAAATGTTATTCAATGTATACTTTTAAGTTTATGAAAATTAATATATATGCAATGCTAAATACTAAAGTCGTCGATGGGAACTTCATGTAGTGTGTTGTCGCATTACTTAGGGAATGTTTGCAATAAGTTAAGTAAATGAATACACTTTAAAAAAAATCATTACACTTTCGTAGTCAATGCATCATTCCTTAGGTTACAAGACGGGGCATTACAGGTTCCACCGGTCTTGCTCGTTCTTTTTGCTTTTTGTCCCAATCGTTTGATCGTGGGATTTTTTTCTTCCCTTCCCCTTTTTCTTTTTTCGTCCCTTTGTATGTTGTCGAAGGCGAAATCAGGATGGAATCCGAACCTAAAACTTGGAAAAGTTTCGAGGTCGGATTTGGTTCCGATTCCACCCTTGTTGTGGTTCGTTTGGGATCGGTTTTTGCTCCGATCCCGCTCGTGTTTGTTCCCAGCTTACATTACCTTTTGTGGATGCAGAGGTAGAATGGGGCTGGACTTGGGAGTGATGGTTATTTCCATGTCCAATTCCCGTTCCTACTCCGGTCCCATTTCTCGTTTCATTTTTGGCTCTGCCCCCACTAGTATTAAGGGTAAGTATTGTTTCTGGTTCGGATTTGGTTCTGCCTCCACCAGAGTTGGGTTTCTTTTTGCTAAGTGTAATTGAATGAAGGATATATGAAAGGTGGGATGAATGATGATATTTTTCTATGCTTTTAGAGGAGTGATGAAGGCATCGTTTTGTAGGGTTAAAGCATGCTGAGAACACCTGATGCCGCTTAACAAGAAGATCAACCCATAGAAAAGAATGAATGAGAGGAAAGCGTAAATGATGAAGAGCTACGAGTCTTGATGAAAGGTGGGTGTCTACTAGAAAAATTAGATCAACATTAATGACAGTGCTTCAATACATTCAAAGCAGTTCTGCAGGAGTGGTTTTTGAGGTCGGGGATAGAATGCATTGAGTCTTAATGGCAGACTCGAAGGCTGCGAGTTGATGATGATAGTTGTAAAAGATCTAGAAACCATGCCTACAGGAGATCTTTTGCCAACATAAACAAAATATATGCATTTAATGCATGATTGACTCTTGTTCCAAACTCTTCTAAGGGCCGACATGTTCTGGAATTGACTTATTTTGTAAACCCTAAAATAGGGGCCGACGCATTTTTTGGAATTATATATATGGCACTTTTTCCTATCAAGAAAAAGGAGAGAGAGAGAGACATAGATATATACATAGATAGAATTTTCCTTTGGATCTTCTTGTCTTTAGTTAAGAGCTAGCAAGTTAGGGTTAGAAGGTAGAGAAACTTGAGAGTAGAAGTTAAGTTCAAAAGAAGGAAGTGATGTATCTTTCAGTTTTTCTTAGTATAAATGGAGATAATTCAAAGAAATGGATTTTCTGTACACTGGTGATTTTTCCAGATTTGTAAATGTTGTTTATCTGTTTCATGAATAGTAGAAGCAACCAGATTTAAATCTACTTCATATTGTGCTCCAGGATGGTATTTATCTTGGGTTAATCATTTGATTTGGAAAACTTTCAAGGAATGAAATTTTATCTTATGCTTTGTTTGAATGATGATTTGCAATCTATTGTTAAGGTTTGCACTTTGAATGAATGAAACTTTGTATTAATTACAAGTTAATTTTATTCTGCAGTTTTAGTTTAGGAATTCCTTGGAAGGTAACAAGTTTGATTAAGTTGGATGAATCAATATTTCCTTCAGTTTAAAAGCTTTAATCTATCTTTTTCTATTTCTTTAAAAAACACTAGTTAAAGTACGGTTTAAATACATGTTTGATCTCATAACAATCCAGAAGCTCAACACCAGCAGGCCCCATGAACATTACAGTTACATCAACCATTGAGTGAAGACAACATAGTCGAGACCTGATTACCAGGACCTTGGGAGTTAGATATATCCATCTGTTATCTTTTCTCTTTCAGGAGAAACAAAATAGTAATATTCTGTTTAAATGTTGTTGTGTTGTTTTGATCATCAACAGGTCCAATGTATAGGGTATAGGGTACATACGTGTTGAGGGATTAAGGTTTAAGGGTTGAGGTTTTAATGTTTAGGGTAGAGGATTGAGGGTATAGGGTTGGGGGATTAGGCTTGAGGGTCCAATATAAAGGGTAGAGGGTATAGGGGTTGATGGTTTAGGGTTTAAGGATTGAGGGTTGAGGGATTAAGGGTTGAGGGTTGAGGATTGAGGGTTGAGGTTTAATGTATAAGGTAGAGGGTAAAGGGTAGAGGGTTTAAGGGTTGAGGGTTGAGGGTAGAGGGTTTAAGGGTTGAGGGTTTGAGGTTTAGGATTGGGAGAGAGATAGAAGGAGTGAGTGAGTGAGAGAGAGGGAGTTGAGAGACATTGCCTTGTCTATGCTATTTCTTACTATTATTGTTTCATATATTCCTTCCAAGCATCCATAGGATAGACAAGGCAGTGAACTATTTGAAAAGATGCCTGAGTAAAAAGTGGTCTCATGGAATGCCATGAAAAGAAAATGCAACTGGAAGCTGCTCTTACTTATTACTTATGCTATGTGAAGTATTTGCATCACTACTTATGTTAACTTTCTAAACAACTATATTGTAGTTGAAATTTTGTCATCTATCAACATCTAGTTATTAGTTATGGAATGTGAAGTAATGCTTTAAGTTTGAAAGATGTGCAATGCAACGTAATCAACGATATGAATATAAACTACACAAATCTATTAAGTACAATTCATTAGTTAAACTCTTTATTCTATTACTTGTGTGTAGGTTGACTAAATCCATTGGCACTGGGAGGTGTTCCCATGAAACCTCCAATATTAGCCTATTCAACATCGAAAATCACATATTAAAATATCATTCATCAATCAATGCTATTAACGCGTAATAAATTTTTAATTGTTTACTAGTTACATACCTCAACAGTAGGTGCAGTGGAGAAATAATCAGGTGTGGGGCCGGTGTATCCAGTATCAACACTGTGATGCTGTAATTTTATTAAAATCATAAAACTAAATTAGTTAATCTTACATTTCAAAATTGAAATTTAATAAATTAAATACAATCAACATGCTTACTTTTACCGAAGTATCAATGCCATAGGCCACATGCAAAATGTCAACTACCCTTTCCATCTCCATAGTTGTAGACGGATCCTGCGTAACAGCCTCCTGAGTGCCGGTGGGGTCATATGAACAAGTCACCCAACAAGATTGACACAAATGGGATTGAAGCCCACCACTCAAAAACTCCCCTGGATGGTGCTATAGAATAGGGCTAGCATGTTGTATGACACTCTAGGTCAAAGAGTTGATGGCCTGCAAAGTCTCTACGTCGACACTCTCCTTCACGATGAAAGGGATGACGATGTGCTCATGAGGTGGCCTGGAAAGAGGTCGTCTCCCTTGCCGCGTAGGATCATGTTGTGCATCAGGTCTATCTTGAGCTGACCCCCCACCTCTCCCCTGAAAGTTCCTCATATCAAAATAATTTGGGATTTTGTTCAATATGAACTCACAGTATAGTTTCCTAAGAAAATACTGCGGGACTTCACAATTGTTGCATGGTGTGTCATCAAAAACCATGTACCACCTATCCCAAAAAAAAATTCCTAATCTCTTGGTGGTGGCATCAAATAGGAAACCTCTTCGCATTGAGAGAGAGATTTGCATTTGATCGTGGGTCAGTGAATAATGTGCACAAATCACCTTTTGTATTTTTTAAATCTTTTACATCTTTATATGATAATTTATCTTGGTAATAATCTCTAGCTACCTGCCTCCTATCCTACCAACCAGTTAAAATTGTTTGTTGATTGAATCTACACGTTTTAACATTTCTTTTAGTGAAATTCCCAAGGTCATTCTTTCCACAGTTGAACTGTTTGGATCATTCAACCTCTTGATTAAATCTTCAATTTGTTTTATATTGTTCTCAATTTCCCTCATTATGTTTTGTTGAGTGCCAGGAGGATGTTGAGGGATCAGTGGAGGAGATTGAGGTTGTGGTTGATTAACTTGGGTATTTTGTTGTTGTTGTGCTTGTTTAGGATTTTTTTCCTCTTGTTGTTGTTGTGCTTCTTGAGGATTTTGAGGAGGGTTTGTAGGTTGATTAACATCTCCTACAAATTCAAAAAATAAATATAAAAAACAACCTAAAACTAACAAATTCAAAACAAAAAACAAACAATCCTTACCTCTCACACCTCCTTGTCGACGTGGTGGCATCCTTGCGATTAGACAACAACTGTTTATGAAGAATTTTGCAAAATACCTCCTCCCATAATGCGAGCACAAAAAATGGGGGTTTTGGCCAAGGGCAAGAAAAAAGCCACAGTCAAATGCAAAAATGAATTTGATTTTTTTTGGTTTCTTTTAATAGATCATAATGTGAGTGCATTATAACGCGCTTACGTTATGAGTTTTCAAAACTTTTTTAAAAAGTTGGCCACAAATTGGCTACCCATCTTCATGCACCTACCCTTCTCACAAATAGAACTTAAATTATTAATTTCATAGCCAATGATAAATAAAATAAATAGAAGAGCTTCCTTCTACAACTTAAGCTTTGAAGGGATATCTACCCTTCTCTTTACAAAATGCTCCACTTCTTTAATGTAAATGAAAGAATGTCATGGTGTTGTAATTGATACTACTAATCTATTTATGTAATTGAGAAAGACAAGATTATCCATGGGCCTTAGTGATATTAATCACCGCACAAGGTTTGATTAAGGACTTGAAAATTGACCTTCAAGACATCTTTAGTGTAACCATTGCACACTAAAGTGTGGTTGCTAGTGATTTTATTAAATGAGAACAAGTAAACAATTCAATAAATATATCTCTTTTTAATATGTTATTTTAATATCGCTTGAATTGAAGCATTTTTCTTTGCTTTAGCTTTTTTATTAGTTAGAATGGTCTATCTTTGTTTCTTTGGAGGTACTCTCCTCCTTAATCTCTATTTCTTCAATAGAGGGAAAACTTTCTTATATATTTGGAGATGATTCTTTTGTAGATGATTTTGAGAGAGAAAAAATCTAATGCTACTTGTTTGAAGCGAATATCAATCTTTTAGTATTAATAGAAAACAATATATTTCAAGATGAGAAGGGAGGTACAAGACCTTGAATGTCAATGATTGCTTCTTAATCAACATGACTAAATTTGAATTCATATTTAAGATATAACTACTTTCATTAAAATCCCACATATCCTTAAAATTTCGAATGTATTTTTTACTTAGAATATGGAACTATGCCCAAAATAAAGCCATCTATTTGGAATATGAATATGGGACTATGCGAAAGAAAACCATCTATTTAGATCAACTTTAGTGGAGGTTGAGGAAAAGATTAACCCATGCCAAAGAAATTGATCATACTATATTAGTTTATGAGAAATAGTTTTTCATGCTTTCCATTACTATTGAAGACAATAGAAAAAATAAGGTCATGCCAATGATATTTATGATGCTTCAGCACCCTCGCCTCCTTTGTTGCCCAGAAAACGCGCTTTGGAAACAAAGTTTTGCGAAAAATTGGGTCAACTGTAGTGTTGATCTAAAAAGGTTTAGTAGCCATTGATAACGCCTTAAATCTCGTTCGGAGAAAATTCGTAAGAATAATTGAAATCCGTGAATTGCGTGAAAATTATATATAACGTGTTAAGTTCCCAAGTTTCAACCATGTTTGGGGCAATGGCCTGCTTGGGTTGTACCGGCTCTCAAAATGGGTATTGATGGACATGGATTTTATTTTTGTTGTAATATTAATCTGTCTTCGAATATGATTGTTTTTAAGTGGTTTTATTATTTTAATTAATTGCAATCTTATTCAATAGGTTATATATTTTTGTGTGAAATTCGATTGATAATCTAATTTAAAATGCATCTTTCTTTCATTTTTATTTACACTTAATCATTTTTTTTCACTAATTATTCCTTCCTATCTCATCTCTAGTCTCACATATTTTTGTGCATATACCTCACTTAAAAATTATCACTTCATCCCTCTTTCTCAATTCTAGGATGTGTGGGAGTGATCCTCAAATCTCCAAGACTCAAAATTCAATTTCTAACTTTCTCGCTCCTTCTACTAGTCATTGGTAACCAACTTAGCACACAATTTATGAAACATGTTTCTATGACATGGCATTTTAAGATAGTAAATTGGTAATTAATTTACAAGATCATATTCTAGAATCAATAGAACATATTTTAATTTTTAAAGGAAAATAAAGAATTATATCTATATAGGACATTTGTATGTCTACATATGTTGTATTCATGATTATTATTCATGGTGTATTCAGTTATTTTATAACCATTTACACATTCTTTGATGCTTATCTAAAACTTATATTCTTACATGATTACTATTCATTATTTAAAATGATTTTCTTATTCATGACAATTAGTGCATGCTTTGATATATTTATGTATGCTTATATATTATTTGTTTAGGTACTTAAATTGTGTCATTTTCCTTTCCTATAATTCTTTTCATTTGTTAGATGCAACCAAGAGACATTTATTGTTGCTAATACTTTTCATGGTCAATATTTTAGATAACAATTTGTGTTGAATAGAAACTCATTTTCATATCCAAAAAAAGATGTATCATTTTGTAGTAACACATTGACATCATCTAGAGTTTTATCAAATTGCATTACCACATTACATTGAATCTTATCTCATTACATGATTGCATTATGAAAATTCTTATCACATTTTGCATTGCAAAGATTTTTCATCACATTACTCGCATCACACAAATAGATCACATTGTCATACATCACATTACCACATCGCATACATATTCATCATTACACTCCTACATCGTAAATAGACATTGGATTGCCACATCACATGAAATTTTAATGCATGGTAACATCGGTCATGAACCCATATCTCAATACTACATCACATAAAATATTTCATTTAACATTCCATGCAAGAAAAATCTTCTATGCCAAGTACTTTTTGTAGATAGTAAAAATAACTTGTAGTTTTGCATATTTTCATTATGACATAGGAGTTACTCATCACACATTTTTGTTTGGTTGTAGATTTTGATAGAGTGCTCATACCAAGGAGATTACAAAAAAAGTTAACAATGATTTATTACTTTACATGAATCAATATCCTTTTAGTTAATACATGAATATTTACTTTTCATATTGGCTAGAAATGTGCATATATTTTGAAATATATACTCATATTAGATTTGCATACACATCAAAGGGGAGGGAAAATGAAATATATACCCATACCACTGTTCATTTAGTTTTGTGCTCATCTTAAAGGGAAAATCTTAATTTAATAACACATTGACAAGTGACATATTCTTGTGTTAAGTTACTATATGTATGCAAATGTAAAATATAGTAATGGTGTGGTTAATACATTAGTATATTAATAATTTAATAGATCAATAATCTATTAAAATTTCTTTGGAAAATTTGTCTTAAGAGCTAACACCACTAACTCCCAAATATAGGAGTTGTTCACATAGTCATTTAGTTGTTTCTTGCCTCTTCCTTAACAAAACAGGTAGACTCATCCATTGTATGAAAAGATCATTAATTCATTTGGTTGGATTTCTCTTATGTAGTGTGGTATGAATATTGATACTATCATGCTTTTACATTTGATTGGGGTACTTGTGTCACTTGCTATGTAGGACTCTTAAGATGTGTGAGTAAATCTTGATCCTCACCCACAATATAATCTACTTGCCCCTATTTTTAATATGATTGTATTTACTTAAAAAAATGACCTTAAAAATAATTTTAAACTTTTGCATATATTTTGATGGGCCATACATTCCAATAAACCATATTATACTGCTAACCTTAATAGTTTTAATCAATTTTATAATAATATAAATTATACAATATTTTGAATAAAAACTAGATAAAGTATAATATTCAAGAAACTTTTTCACTCTATAACAATTAAAGAAATGATCTTGTAATGTGAAGAAACAACTTAAACTTGGTACAAAATAATTTGAAGAGTAACTTGCCAGCTATTAATTTGCAGTCAAAGTGAGTACATCCCTCCTCATTAAATATTTCAAGAAATAATATTTATAAAACTGTTTTTTTTAACTATTAGAAAATATATTATTTATAATTATAATTTATTAATTCAATATGTGGAATCTTTTGCAGCTCTTGTATTAGATGTTAGCCTATATATTGTCTGGAGCGGTCTAATATTTGAGAGGACATAATTTTTTATGAATTGTTCTTGAGAAAGTTATAATTTTAAATTTTTTAAATAAATCGAAATGATTTAATATCCTCTGTTTGCGCATCCTCATTTTTACAGAGGGTTGTAAAGGAAAATTGGCCAACGAGAAAAACAGAACCCTCTTATTTCTACTCACTAACAATACTCAATCACGCATTGCTTATTGAATTTCAAACATCTGCTACACGAGCATGCACCTAAAATACAGAAAATAAAGTAACACTGGATCTAAAAAACTTCGAATCCATAACAAGTATTTTCAAGTACCATCGCAAAAAATCAAGATTTTTCAAGGAATCTTAGTATATAAAATATATAGAAAGAAAACAGTTATTGCTGGTGTTTTCGGATCGCGAAAAGATCCATTTATTTTTTACAGGCCTAAACGATGCAATAAAACAATCTCCCTATTAAAATCTGTGCTAAAAAGCGTTGAACAGGATCGTTCTTCTTGGCCATCAAGACAAGATGGCCATGAACAAAATCCGCTCATTCATTCATAATATAATTGAGAAGCTCTGTAGTAATCCATGTGCTTAGCGCCTCACTGTAAAAGGCAGGCTATAAAAGCAACGAAGGATCCCACGAGACCAGCGGCTAGAGACGGCGTCATCGCCATGGAAGCTCCGCCTGCAATTGCTGGACTGGGAGCCCCTGCTTCCTGTGCACTCGCCACCACCATCATCATCACAACTAATATTGCCATGAATCTCAACTTCTCTGCTGCTCCTGCCATTTAAAGAGAGTATTTCACAAATTTCTCACAAGTGGAATACCTGCAGCTTTGTGATCTCTCACACCGTATTGAAATGTAGAGGAAGATTGTGAAGAGAAGAATTAGTGGTGTACAAGATTGGCAGAGAAGGGGGACATATATACTGCAAAAGCCCCCGCCTCTTAACGCACTTTGGAAAAAGTACGTTGGGTGGCGGTAAATTTGAATTGTTCCCTAGGGAGCGAAAATGTGTGTTGGAGAAAGTCGTGTGGGAATAAGTCGTAAGTTCTAGAGCCGGCTTAGCATGTGCAAAAAAGTCTATAAAAAATGGTTAATAAAAGATTTTTTATTTATTTTATAGATAGCGACGTGCTAGACCGTAATGAAGATGTCAAACGATGTTAATAGCGTCACGTGTCAAGTGCATGCATGGTAAAAACATACACCAAAGAAATTGATGAATGTTACGTAGAACAATTGGTAAAGAGTTTTGTTAAATTCAAGTGTTGGCAAATTGGACTTTAGACTCGTTCCACGTAAAAATGCATGAGTGGGTGGGCAAATTTTCATGTAACGAAGTTCCCAAAACAAATAAAAATTCTTGTAACACCAACAAACTTTCCTTGATGCTTCGGAAATGTATTGTGTCGGCTCAACCCTTAAAAATAATAATTATAAGGAAAAACTGGTTGGGGTACCCTTAATTCTTTATGAGAGGGAGTGATCTTTTCAAATCAACCACTCATGTTATTGATAACGAAGTAAGTTGATATAATTTGTTTTAGTTGGCAATTTAACTTTTGTTTCCTTTTATGACATGTTAGTTTTTCCCGGTCAAACATTACATCACAAAATATTTTGCATAGCGGTTCTAGAAGTATTAGCATGTTCAAGGTTGGTGATAAAGAGGTGTATTGTATTTAGGTTAGAAAAAAATTAGTAGTTTTTAATGGGTTTATATTGTCTATAATGTGTTACAATAAAGGTGTCACTATATGTTATAGTGTGCAATTAAAGTTTCATCATGTGGTCAATGTGGCGTAGATAAGGACCTATTCACTCCAAAGTTTTGGTTGTTTGTTTCTTTTTATGTGCCACTAATCAATAAAAGACATGTAGTTATGTGGTGGGTTCATCTAATGCATCATGTGTATGAGTACAACCCCTTATATACTCAATGGTTATCCTATTGGTCTTACCCATCCACATTGTTTGGTGCTACCCCAACTTTGTTAATGTATCAACCTAGGATTGGTCTACGATATCATAAGAACATTCCACATATTAAAAACAAGCATTAAAGCATAACTGAAAGTGGATTTTTGTAAGATGTAGCAATTGAATGATTCAAATTGTGATTAATTTTCCTATAACTTCATTTATGCATAATTTAATTTTTAGACTAGGCTACTCCTTTCTTCATTAAATTCATCTAAATTTCACAAGTCGGTGGATGATGTGTTCTTTAATTAGTGCATATATATTCATAATGGTGTGTTCTTTTGATTCTATATGGTGATCATGGAATTGGATAATGCATAACTTAGCCAATTGCTTTGGTTAGTTCCCATCTATTCCTTGCCACACATGAGTCTTAATATCAATTCTATATTAAATACATTGATGGGAAATAGGTGACAAGGTAAAGCCCCCGTATTAGGTAGAATTATCAAAATTCAACAACTTTAATAGCAAAGGATCCATCTTACCCAATCACATGACAAAGTTAAAAATATAATCAATGAAGATATATGACAACCTAATAAGTTTAAATTTTCTAACATAAACAAGAGAGTTCATTTGAAATGGTACATTGTAGGAATATAAACATTTGTATGTAAGAAAATACTCCCTTAAGGGAAACTTGAAGCCTCTAGGCCAATTGAGATTAGGGAATTCGAACAAAAGAAACTCAAAAATACTAAGAAGGAATATTGAGAAAGCAACAATTAATTTAATGACTTCTCACAAATAAGAAAACTTAAATTATTGATTTCATAACCTATGGTAAATAAAATAAATAGGTGAGATTCCTTCCACTACTTAAGCTTCTAAGGCTACCAACCCTTCTCTTTACAAAATGCTTCGCCTCTTTAATGTTAATGAAGGATTGTCATGTTACATTGTAATTGATACTACTAATCTATATAAAGAATTAAGAAAAGTGAGATTATCCATGGGGAGCTACGTTGAACACAACACACCATTTGATTAAGAACCTAAAAATTGACCTTCAAGACCTCTTTAGTGTGCCCATTACACACAAAAGTGTGATTCCTAGTAGGGAATTTATTCTAGGACAAGTTAATAATTTACAATAAACCTATCTCTTTTCAATATGTGACTTTTATTAGGATTAAGATGTCATTTACCTTGCAATATTATGTATAATTAATTTATCTCAAACACTCATGTAAAATGTCCTTGGATGTCTAGGGTGTTATTAGAAATGGAATTACAATTACATTCCTTAGGATTCTTGGTATTAGTTGTTATATGCATTCATGAAGGTGGAGAACAATGGTGGTAGATTTGGTAGCTCTAATTCCACTAAAGTGTCTCATGCTAAATTTAGGGTAAATAATTTAACAGACTACAAATATTTAAATTTGAACCATATAAACCCTAAATTTATATCAATGTTTACTTATGATTAACAACCTTATAAAACCCTATACTATATTAATATTTGCACAACATTATCCACTCCTAAATATTCTTTAGAGTTATTTATATATCCCTAAAATAAAAAAACCCTAATCAACTCTACATAACCTAAGAAAAAATAGAAATTCCTCATGGCATTAACAAAAATAACAATCCATAATGGAAGATAAACTATAATTGTATTTATATCAAATGATCTACAATGCTTTACAAGCATTGCTACCACAACTATAATAGGTTAAAATATAGTTGTCACAAGAATAACATCTCATAATTGCACAACTGCATAACAATCTTAAGGGAATAATATTCATAGGAAATCCAAACTACATATTTTATATTAAATGGAATAAAATTATAAATTGTTACAATATTTTGCTACAATAGCTATGGAAAATAGAAGCAGAAATGCTTACACCCATGAAAATTGTAAGTGTCATGTAGACTCTATATTATTGATTTTACCCTTAATTAAAGCTCAAATGGAACCTTTGTGTGAGACCATTGGACTTCAACCGAAGAGGTTTCATCCTCTAACATGAGATGTATGGGGTTTTTGTTCCCCAACCTTCACAAATCCATGGGTTTTCATCCTTATATCTAGAGACTTTAGCAATGAGTATGCACGATGATTTTTGGATAGGGTTTGTCTTGGTTCTTTCAAAGATGGTCTCTCAATTCCATCTCTATAATCTTAAACACTTGGGAAGAGCATAAAAAACCACACAGTATTCTTTGTCCTAGTTTTCATACATAAAATGGCTTCCCATACCTAAGAGAGTGGTTTCTCTTTGCATCAAGTCATAAATGGTGTCCTCTATAAATATACACAAGTTGAAATATATGGAGGAAGGTCTCTTATGACCTACAACCATCCTCAACAAGTACAATGAGGAGCGCCTTTAGATTTTAAACCCTAGCTACCATTTTAATACCAATTATATGGGTCATCCCACAATAAATCAGTCCCAAACTTGGGACATCTTGATTTTTTCCTGAAATCACATATTTTTAGAAAACCTAATGATTTAAGCCTTGAGGGATTCCATCTAAAGGGTTTTTATTGAAGATGATTAGATAAAACCCCTCTAGTCTTAAAATTTGTATGTATATCTTATTATATGCTAAATCCAAAAAGTAATTTTTAATATTTTTAATTTTATTATATATATACATTTTATTTCGTGTGAATGTTTTTTTTCACTGAATATCAAGATATTTGTTTCACATACGTAGAAAAATAGAAAAATAGAGATTTTTTTTTAAAAATATGTGTGCACTAGATATTGATGTTATTGTTTCATAAAAGAAAAAGTTAATTTCAATACATAAAAAACAAGTTATGCATGAAAATATACACCTATGTCTTGATTATAATTACTTTGACTTAAAAAATTAATTAAAAAAATTGCACTAAAAAGTTATGAAAAATATCCATGTACTAGATATAGATATTAAAAATCTATATTTGAAAAATAATAATTTTATCCTTTCAATAAAAAAAGTTATGTATGACAACATAAACATCACTTTTTAAAAATGTTGTTTACTATAAAAAATAAGTTATTAAAAGCTACGTAAAAAAAATTGCAATTTATATTCACAAAGTTGATATTAATGTCCAACTTCCAGCCAAAAAGTGGAACAAAGTATTGTGGATTGACCCATATATTCATATGTTTTATGTGCACCAATAGAGGTACAAACGGATCCATGTCCTCCTTATTGCATAGTATTTTTGTTTTGTGGTAAATCCTTCTAGAAGACATGCCACCACTCTTAAAATTAATGACACTTCAAATGTACAAGGAGGTAGGTGGAGGGGAATAGTGAAAAGAGGTAGGAGAATCAAAGTTTGGGTGTTGGGGTTCAAAGGTGAGGTGTGTTGATGTGGTGGAGTATGACTTCCCAACAAATTTTTTTGAAGGAGAAAGGTTTTTGCAGAGAGGTAAGGTGGGATGGGAAACTTTGAAGCCCCAATGGAAGAGGGAACAAAGGCGGGGAACAAAAAAACATAATGACTGGATGGGGAAGTCTAATACCCCAATTGAGCTCTAGAAGAGAAATAATACTTGGGAGGAAGGTCATACCATGAAAGGAAACTTTGCAATGCGAATAAATTACATAGACCTAGCAAAATAGCCATGCCTTGCAACTCTTAAACCATTCCTTGAGCTAATTTATATGTTGAATTTTCTCACTTTCATTATTTTGCTACACTTCTATGATATAACTAGAGGCTAAAATTCCTACACCTAAAGAAATTTCTCGCACCATGATTTTTTTTATCAAATTCATTCTTTCATAAGATGTATTATCTATTGCAAGTTGTGACTTCGAATAAAGAGAAGTGAGTAAAATAAGATTTTCATGAACTTTCCCCTTATATAAGTCATCCATAATCAAATTTGATGTATGACTCAATATAAGTTGTACAAATTCACATCCCTCTTTATTTTTATTATGATTAAAAATACTTTAGCTAAAAATTCCTAATGAGTTTAATGAGGAAAGCATTTACATAGCCTCTTTTGATTCTCCATGTGCGTTAATCATGGGTTTATTTACAAGTGTTGCCAATTTCACTTTCAATTTTATAATTATTATTAATTTTTTAATGTGGATATGTAGCCATTATTTATTGATCATAAATATAAGAACATCCTATACTTTTATAAAATTTTCAAGTATTGCACAATAGAAGTCTTCAAGGAAAAATTTTCAAATATGCTCTGAAAAGGACATCACAATCCTTGATTTCTTTGAAACATCCATAATTTCCTATCAAAATATTCTGAATTTTCTAAAATTTTCATCCACGAGCCATCTTGTTTAACTAAAAATCTTGATCAATGGATGATTGAATTTTTTCTTGAACATGGATGCAAAATTCCTTTTGGAACCCATCTTCAACAATTTGGAGCTCTAAACCCTTAAGGAAGGTCGGCCATGAGTTAGATTGCATTATGAGCATGGGTGTGATATGCACTTATTGGAAAGCAATTAATGTCTTTGATCATATATCACTTCTTACCAATTTTATGCAATTTTTCCTCTTGATAATTACCATTACCTATCTTTTTTATGCTCTTCTTTCCTCAAATCTTATGGATTCTCCTAGTACCCATTTCCCTTCTCTCAACTTGAGAGGAATATTTTTAATAATTGCAATGTATCTTATTTCATTACCCTTGTTGAACTTGACTGGTTACTGTCTAGCTGTATTTATGCTCAATAAATAGATCCATTATTAAGAAATTCATTGTCCTAGAGATGTGTTGCACTTAATTTATCAACCAAGGAATCATGATTTCTTACATGATGTTGATACTATATGTGAAAATCTAAGAATCCTAAGTCATCCTAACTGATTGTGTATATAAGAGTTAACAAAATTAAACTTTGATTAAAATAATTTTATCTAGAAGAAATTCTAACTGAATAATAATTACTATAGGTAACTACTCCTACGAAGATAGTGATTAATGACTCAACTATGTTGCAACTTGCTTAAAATAACTGTAATAGAAATTAATCACAACTCAACAATTTAATTTAACTTTAAACTAGGAAATACAACTAGTAATTAATGAACTACTGTAATAATAACCTAAACTACACAGAGTATTTCGGTTACCTCAAGTTTCCCTTGCTCGTGTCATTGCAATCCCATGATATCCCTCTTTAATATTAACTCAAAATTTTATATAAATGATTGAATGTATATTTTTTGCAATTAGAGTAGATAATTGAGAACAAATTATCAAATTGACAAGAAAAAAATACTTAGATCAAAATCTACTTAACATGAGAATACTAGATCGTCAACATCTCGCAAGGTTTGACACACACACACACACATATATATTGGATCTTGAGAGTTTGATTATTCTTGGACTGAAAACAAACTCTAAGCAACTATGAACTCTCCCAAAACATAGGAAGATGACTTAGTCTTATTCTAAGCAATAATGGAAAACTAATGGAGGTGAGAGTGTCAAAATCATATCAAGACTCTACATTATAAAGAAGACAATTATCAACGTTCTTAACAGGGCATAACTTATATTGTGAGTCATGATCACTATTATTACAAATATCTTCTTTCCTGTATGGCTATCTCTATTTGGTGAAAATATAAAGTAAAAAGATAGAATGATGTATAAATTTAAATTATTTCTACAATCTTTGGCCATTGTCTCCATTAGCTTTGAAAGACTGCATGTATTGTTGGCAATCATCCCCTTGGTTGTGGACTAACAGACATCCTTAGCTACGGTTTGATAGTTGCTTTTTTACGAGTTGATAGATTTTTTGTTGTGGGTTGAAAAATCCTTCGTTGTAGGGTTTGGTTTATTTCAAAGGCATCTCTTCATCATTAATAACTATAATCAACATAAAAATATATTTAAGTTTTATAGAAATTCACGTATTCACACAATCATTTAGCAATATAATGTATACCATCCTTAATTCTTTAAATACTTAAAATACATAGGAAGGTCTAGGTAATGTCTTTGAAACCATTAGAAATATCATGAAAAGTTAATGAAACTTAATCAAGGAAAAGATGATAATTCCAAGACTCATCTTTCCCCACATCTTAGCTTTTTTCTTGTCCTAAACAATTTAGGTCCCTAGTTATACTGTAATGTAAGTTCTCTATAGTTCATAGTGTTAGTGACTCCTTTCCCCTACTTTACATAGAATCCTTTTTGTGTAGATATTCTCTCCTATCTGACTTGCTCTATTGTCCCTTGCTCTTCCTTCCTTCCTATCCAATACGAAATTAGGTAAATTGCAAGAGGAGGATGAAATGTCAGAGGGAACCAAGTAATCTGGTGTTGTAGGGAAACCTTGATGTACTTATGTGCCATTATGATTACCAAGTAGTTAAAAATAGAATGTGGCTCTTTCTTTTTCAATTCTTGAGTTAGTTCATTCCATTTGTCTAGGAAGAAATTTAGTGCCTCTTTCATGTTCTAGCTGCGAATTCTTTAAATATTTTATAATATTTTCCATACATTCTAAGATTTTATTTTTCACCTAGGGTGTGTTCACCAAGTCAATCCATTACTCAACTACCTCATTGGGGTCCTCTGCTTCTTCTCTAATCTCTAGGTGAGGTGATTTCTCCCTTTCATTATAGTGTTGTCATAATTGGCCTTTTTGATGTTCATTTCAGATGAATGAGGCTAATGCCTTTATTTAAATATCTCCCCCAAAAATTAGTGGGTTCCAGGAAATATCATATGGAACAGTCAGATTGTGCAAATAAAATTCACATAGTTGATCCAGGCGCGTGTTTGGTGTGGCTTCCTGATAAGATTTTAAAATAATGTTAATATAATATTGTAACAAGAAGACCACTAATTAACTAACTAAATTGAAAACTCAAAAAATTCTCCTGTAAGAATAAGGTATACACCCTAGTAGGTGGTTTGCATCTTATGAGCTAAACAGTCATGTTAGCCATTTCTTCAATTTTTACCATTAGTCTCTTGATTTTTGAGTTTTTCTTCTCAATTTCTCTACTATGTTTCATTATCATTTATGTTCTTTCTTTGTTCCATTCTTGTTGTAACTAATAGATTTCATCCATTTTGTTCCATAATTTTATCCCCGTGGTAACCAATGTCAGGGTAAAATGAGTAAAATCCCTCCATCACAACATGACACATTCAAAAAATGCCACCTCAAAATCAACACATAAGATCACAATAGTCCACTATTAGGTGCTTCTCCCTAGAGAAGCAAGTGAACTTATAGGTATGACCTCATCAACAATAAAAATCTTCTACTATCCATAGTGTTCTTATTCCACATGAAGAGAACGAACCCCCAATCGAGAGGTTTTTTCCACAAAAATAAGTTTCTTGATGGGCACCTATTAGCAAGGATCGAATGTGTTGTCTAGAAAGTTGGGTCACTCATTTGTACATTATGCATGAGTTGATTTTGACCATCATAGCGACTCGATAAAGTGAGTCCACAAGACACCATTGTCTAATTTATACTCAAAATAATTGATAAATAAGCTCTACACTCAATCTAGGCATCTAATAGAGAGTCACGTTTTAACAAAAGATTTATCTTGTGTGCATGAAAAAATTAATATCTAGAAAGACTGAACAAAGTACACAACTCTCAATTTTTCTCACTTCTTTCTAAAGATAGGTTATGCAACTAACTTAAATTATAATCTATAATAAGAACTAAAATACACTATGCAATAGAATTGAGAAAATTCAACCCCAACAACTTAAAAAGTTTGGAAACCTCCATTTTTTAATCCACTGTGCTTTCAATTAGACGAGAAATTTCAAGTCATTTGTGTTCACCTTGCTTGTAGAGATATGCTAAAATTTTGTGAACTCAAAAACTAAATTATTCACATTAAAGTGTCTAAAAAGTAAGGAAAATATTATAAGTTATTTAAATATGCGTCAAAGATAGAAGGAAATTTAGAAAAAATAAACCAAATAACATATTTTAGAACCCAAATTTTCATGCAATCTCAATCCTTGATCCTCCATCTTGTAGGTCTATAAATAGCTTGTTATATGAGTAAATATACTCTTGATATTGCTCTTCAATTCACTATAATTTTTTAAATTGTTGTTCATCCAACAATGTTTTGCAACTACTTTTGTTTATAATTTTTCTTCTACACAATGGTATTCAAGTGTATTTATATACACTCTAGGTAGTGATCTAGGGTGGTGATAGATAAAATATGAATGTTTAAAAATGTATATCAGTAGTGAACAATATGCATTTACACCATCATGCACAATATCTATGAGATTGATATTCTACAAAAAATAATCAGATCTTTTATGAGACAATGTGCATGCACTCTGAGCTCTATTAAATAGCTACTCAGTTGACAATGTTGTTAGATTTTATCTCTAAATTTTTTATCCAATGTTCAGTAAAAGAATTCAAATAACCAATATTGTAAGGCATATATTCATTCTTGATAACTTGGCATGCCTTCTTAGCGCTTATGGAAATGCTATTTTCAATTACATAATTGAAACCTAGAATATTATGAGGTCATCTAATTAATAGCAATAATGATGTTTAATATTGATAAGAAGGAAATGCAATTATTTGATGAAGGACAATATTTACTACCGAATAACAATGTTTGTCAATATTTCAAACCTTTTTATATATGATATAAAACAATTTACCAATATTAAACAAATTTTTGAATGAAACCCCACACAAATATAAACCACTAACTAATTATTATTAATTTATTCCTATTTCAAATATGATAAAATACGCATTTCTATTCAACCTCACATATCTAAAATTAACTACTTATCATTACTAATACTGCTACCAAAGATAAATAATATTGGGGGCATAAAATTAACTACTTATGATTACTAATACCCCCACGAAAGACACATAATATTAGAGACACAATGTACATACATAAAATATATTGCTTTCTTCTCATGTATAGTTTTATTTCCCTCTATCAGATGAATTACCCACTATTTACAAACATGTATTATTTCTACATGTTTATGTGCAAATGCTAGGGGAGAGGACCTAGTAGTTGTGCACCCTAACTTCCCGCTTCTAATTATACTACGTGGAAATTTCAAATCACTCCCAATTTTTTACAACAGCTTACTTGGCAAGTCCCCTACTTATAACTAAGGTTTCAAGGCCGCATCATCAAATATGATGCCACATCATCATGCTTTTTGTGAAGGTGTCCAAAAAAACCCAAAAAAAAAGTGAGACCAATACTTGTGCATTCACATGTTTTATTGAGTGCTGATATGGAATCATATGATTGGTTGCATTTTAGATCAAAGAGATACATTTTGTTTAATTATGGGTAGTCACCATCAACACTCACAACTTTAAAGTCACAACTATTGGTCCAATATTGATAAAAATATTAGACATTATATAAACAACTACTATCACAACTATTGAAACATGCTCAGGTAAGGTAGTGGGTCCTTTCCCCTACCTAATGAGTATTAGGTAGTCTTTTTTTTTCCAATTAATATGGTACACGTGTTAGTACAGCCTAGAAGTTTCCATTGACCCCAAACGCGTTTGGGACCTAATACACGTTATGTTGTTGTCGTGCGGACCGCAGCAGACGGATCTACAGACTAGTCATCAGTTTAATCCAACCCACATCTGAGACGTGTTTACACCTATCATTTCTACGTAACTATTTTGCAAAGCGCGTTCACTGGGCAGCATAAATATCCCTCCCCTGTCGTTACTCATTCTTCACAATCTTCACATCCTTTACATTTCAAAACGGTGTGGGAGATCAAAGAGCTGAAAATATTCGACTTGCGAGATATTTGTGATCTGTGAAGTACAGGTTGTTCAAATGGCAGGATCAGCAGAGAAGTTGACATTCATAGCCATGCTAGTTGTGATGATGATGGTGGTGGTGAGTGCACAGGAAGCAGAGGCGCCCAGTCCAGCAATGTTTGCAGGCACAGCTTCCATGGCGATGCCGTCTGTAGCCGCTGGTGTGGTGGGATCTTTCATTGCTTTTATGGCCTGCCTTTTCCACTGAGGCGTTGAGCACCTAAATTAGTACAGACCTTCTCAAGTGTGTTTTGAATTGATAACAATGAGCGGGTTTTGTTCGTGGTCATCTTGTCGCGATGGCCGAGAAGATCGCTCTTGTTTTAGGGTTTGCAGCACATACTTTAATTGGGAGATTATCTGATTATATTGTTTAGCCCTGTAGAAAATAAACGGATCTCTTTTTTTTCGATCCGTAAACATCTGGCGTTTATATTTATTTATTTATTTTATATAGTAACATTTTTTTCAGAAAATCTTGGTTTTGGCTATGGCAATTCAAAATATTTGTTATGGATTTCAGATTTTGAAGATCTACTATTACTTTCTTTTGTGTGTTAAAGGTATGTGTTGGTGCAGCAGATCTTTAAAATTCAATTAGTAACGCATGGTTCAAACAGAAATAGAAAGGTAATCATGGTCTTTTTTTTTAACGGCTAATTTACAATCAACTAAATGGATATGGAAAAAGTTTACACTCCTACATGCGCTTGAATACTTTGCAGAATCCAGTAGTTGAGCACCCTAACTTTGCGGTAGTTGTTTTCAAAATGTCATGTGGAAATTTCAAATCACTCCCAACTTTTAACAGCAGTTTACTTGACAAGTCCCATGCTTATAACAGGGCCACATCATCAAAATATGATGCCACATCAGCATGCTTTTTGTCAAGGTGTCTAAAAGGACCAAAAAAATTGAGACCGATAGTTGTGCACAAAGTCATGTTTTATTGGTGTGCTGATGTGGCAACACATGATTTGTTGCTTTTTAGATCTAAGGAATACATCTTTTCAATTATCTTTAGTCATCATCAACACTAACAATTTTAAAGTCACAACTATTGGTCCAATATTGTTAAAAATATTAGACATTAAATCCACAAATGGAATATGCTTGATCCTTTTCCCTATTGACAACTTTTAATCATTTAATTTTTTTAATTTTTAATTTTACTTAAATATAATAAGGGCCAATGGATTATATTTATGATGTTTTTGGACAATTCAATAAATTTACATTTAAAAATATATAATTAAATTTTAATAAAATATCATAATTTCACTTATCAAGAAAATAACCTTTTTATTTACCTATTTCCAAAAGCTTTGAGACTATTTGTATGAAAAACATCTTTTACTAAATTTTTACAAATTCTGCTAATTTTGGAACATGGCCTACCAAAAAATTGGTTCAAATTCCTCTGGACAATTTTTCTTAAGAGTTTCCACCACTTACTCTCAAATAGAGGAGTTGCTCACATAGTTAGAGCCACTTCTTGACTCCTCCTTAGCAAAAGGGATAGACTCTTCCATCATGTGAAAAGACTATTGATCAATTTGGTTGGATTTCTCTTAAATGTACTATGGCATTGTATAAGAGCGAATTTGCACCCCATGTGCAAATCTCCTTTTTTCCTTCATCCACCTTAGAAAACTAAGTTCAAAGGCTTAACTCCACCTGAGCCCGCTACTTGCATCACACTTGGCACTTGTTTTGAGCATCGGTGGAGGCGTTTCTATTGGGGATGCCTGCACGACACGCAGACGTCTGCATGATGCGCTTACGTCCCTGATAGATTCTCGCATTTGGAGCCTATAGAGGTGTTATACTTCCTATTGGGGGTCAACTTATAACACCCTCCTCGGTCGACTGACCCGAATATGGCCGTTTTCTTCATCTCCCCTTCAAATTCACTCCTTTAATATGCATTTCAGCTTCTTCCATCTTCTACACACCTCTCCTCTCTCCCTTTACACACCTCTTCACAACTTCTTCACTTCATCTGCAAGCTTCACAAGCTCCTCTCAAGCTCCAAGTAGCTCCTTCACCATCTCCTCAATCTCCAAACACTTTACACTTCATAGTAGCAACATCAACACTCCACCACTTCAGTAGAGCAAGTGTGGAATAAACACCATTGCAACAGAGGCTTGAGTTCCTCTTATTTTCTCTCCCAAGCAGCCTTGAGTGCTCTTGGTGGAGGTGGTAAGCTTTCACTCCTCTCCTCTATTACTTTGTTGAGTAGTATAACATTGTTTTGTAGTGCTTTAAGTGCTCTTTACTTCATTTCTACTTTTCTCTCTACCTTCTTGGCTGTCCGTGGAGGCAGGAACACCAAAACAAGGTCTGCCTCATCTTGGCTATCTGTGGAGGTGGGAACACCAAAATAGAGTCTGACTGAGGTAGACCCCTATACAACCACCCAACAATTTTTCTCTCCCTCTTGTGTGCAGGTATTGAAAAAATTCACGAGCTAGAAGCTTCATCACTCACATGGTTGTAAGTATTTCCTTCCTTTCTTCTCCTTATCCTTATCATTTATCCTTTATTTTACTTCAGTCCTACCACTTTATCACATTCTGTCAGTTTTTAGTAATCTGTTAGCTAGCAACCTCTCAGCCATTTTCTGAGATATTCTCATTCTTTGGTCTGTACAAGATGTCAGCGCGCCTCTGGGATGCCAGTGCATCGAATTGTCATTTGTTTCTTGCGCTGACGTCCTTTGGCCAAGAGCTTGTCTGCTTGTCCAGAAAATATCCATCACCTGCTCTTTCAAAATTTGAAACTCTCACTGTTGTTCCATTGAGGTAATATAGGGCAATTCACCTCGTGAGGCTCTCTGAGTGAAGAGAACTGATGAGTAGTGAATCCCCCTATATTATAGGCATGAATTTTGATAGTATCTTGTTTTTACTTTTGGTTGGGGGTGTTTGTGTCACTTGCTATCTAGGACTATCAAGGTGCATGAGTGGCTCTTGATCCTCTCTTTGGTAAATCTTATAAGTGAATTGTTCATATCCACAATATAATCTAACTACCTCTATTTCTAATATGATTGCATTTACTTTATAAAAAAAATTCTTAAAAACAATTTTAAACTTTTGAGTATACTTTTATGGGCCATACATATGGACAAAGCATATTTTATTGTTAACCTTCATAGTTATAATCTATATTTTTAGTAATTAATATAAGCTATAAAATATTTTCAATAGAAAAAACCAATTAGAGTCGCAATAATTCTTGATAGGTATAAACTCCAAGAAACACTAGATAAAACATCTAGTATCCAATTTTTTTTTGCTTTGTCAACAATTAAAGAAGTGATCTTATAATGTGAAGGAACTACTTAAAGTGGTGCAAAATAATTTTAAGAGTAACCTATTGACTATAATGGTTTTAAGAAGTCACCCAAAATAATATGATCAATATTTTCTTAATAAGAGTAGAGAATAAATTTAAGACAAATTTGTGATCAAAGTGAATAAAATGAATTAAACTTTATAAAATTCTTGATCATGTTGATTGAATATTTCAAGAAATTATATTTATAATTATTTTATACGATAAATATTTGAAATTTTTCATTAGTAAAATATTATTTATAAATATAAATGTTTAATTAAATATGTGGAATCTTTTGTAGCTTGTTTGTATTAGATGTTCCTATTTGAAGCAATTTTATAACTAGCACTTGCATCTAAAGGAGGTTCAAGGATTGCGTTGAATAGAAAACTATATTTATGTCTATAAGTTAGAAAGTATGTGTTTGTGCATGCAAATTCTAGTTGCATTTGTCTGAATTAAAAAATTGATAATAAATGTTGAATAATGGAATGAAATAAACTTAGACAAATCTAGATTTTTTCCTTAAAGAAATTAAGTATTATTTGATTATGAAATATCTGCATACAAATTTAAAACATAAAGCAATGCGAATGAAAAAAGAAAGTTGTCATCAAATTGACAAAAAACATTGCAAATGTAAATAGAATGTTCCCATCCAGTTGTCAAATAATTATTTATCTGGCTTTGATGTGATAAGTGAGATTTTGAAGGCTTTTACCATGAAACAAGAGGTGGTTTATCATTAAATGGCAGCTGAAACTTATTTTCCGATGACTCAACAATAGTTTGTAGGTGTGAGACTTGTTTTTGACTCAAAATGTAGCCTATCTGATAATAAAAAAGACTTAATTTTTTATGACTCGTTTGTGAAAAATTATAATTTTAAAAACTTTAAATAAATTGAAATAATTTAATGTCCTGTTTGAGCTACTGCTTCTCCCTTTGCCATCTTCATTTTGAGAAAGGATTGCAAAGGAAAATTGGCCAATGAAAAAAAAACAGAGCACGATTACTCTCTATTTCTACTCAATACAGAAAATAAAGTAACAATGGATCAAAAAAATTTGAAATCCATAATAAGTATTTTCAAGCACCATCACCAAAATCTAGATTTTCCAAAGAATTGTAGTTTATAATGTATACAGAAAAGAAACAGTTATTGCTGATGTTTTTGGACCGCGAAAAGATCCATTTATTTTGCACAACTACTTATATTCAAATTGGTTGTATCCATCCACATTATTTGTTGTTACCCTGTCTTTATTTATGTGCCAACCCATGATTGGCGAATGATATCATATAAGAATTTTATGTATGAAACATTCATTAAAGTATAATTGAGAATAGATTTTTTTAAGATGTAGTAGTTGAATGATTCTAAATTATGATTAATTTTCCTACTCATAATTTATGTTTTAGATTAGGTCACTCCTTTCTTCATTATTCATCCAACTTTCATATGTTAGTGGATGGTATATTATTTTCATATGTTGAGAAGATTGCTGATCAAAATAAGAGTTTTTCTGAGGTGGTTGCTTCGGTACCACCGGACCTTGGAACCCCCCCTCCGGTCGTCTCTTCTGGTGAGGTTGTTAAGACAACCCCTATTGCGCCTTTGGCTGCCCCTTCGGATGATAGTGCCTTGGCTGGTCATCCCGGCAGCTTCTCTGATAAGTCTCAATCTTTACAAAGTTGTCATGAGGACAATCCTAAGTGTTTGGTTGCTGGCTTTTCTCCTCATGATAATATTAATATGGGGTGGCATAGTATGGCTTCGCAGGTGGAAGAAGGATGGATTACTGTCAAGGGTAAAAAAGATAAATCTTTACGGCCTTCTTTCGATATGACTCTTCGCTCCCACAAGAAAAGTGCTAATTGTAATTCTTGATGGTTCTTGTTTGGGTGCTGGTCTTTTGTTGGCTGCAGGCTGTCCTTTCTGTAGCCTGGCTTTTCTTGTTGAAAAGGGTTACGGATCCCTTCAAAATCTGTTTTTTCCTATTATAAAAAACAATGTGTTCTTTGGATTCTATATGATGAATGAGGAACTAGGTAACTTGCATAATATGGCTAGTTCCCATCCATTGTTTATCGCATATGATTCTCACTATCTATTTCCTATTAAGTGCATTGATGGAAAATATGTGACAAGGAAAATCCCTTGTATTAGGTGGAATTATCAAAATTCAACAACTTTGATAACATATGATACATCTTTCCTAATCATATGATAGTTAAAAATGTAATCACTAAATATATATAACAACCCAATAAGTCTACATTTGCCAGTCATGACATGGGAGCTCATCTATTTAAATGACCCAAAAATGGGTATAGAAACATTTTTGTGCAAGGAAATATTTCCCTAAGTGAAGCACAAGGCCTCCAAGTTAATGGAGAGTAGGAAATTTTGAACAAAAGAAACACATAAGTACTAAGAAGCCACAATAAAAAAACAATAATTAATTAATGGCTTCTCTCAAATAGGAGAACTTAAATTGTTAATTTTATAGCCTATGGTAAATAAAATAAATAGGAGAGCTCCCTTCCACTACTTACAAAATCTTCGAAGTGTATCTACCCTTCTCTTTACAAAATGCTCTACCTCTTTAATGTAAATGAAAAATTGTCATGATGTTGTAATTGATACTACTAATCTATTTATATAATTGAAAAATGCAAGATTATCCATGGGCCTGAGTGATATTAATCACCACACAATGTTTAATTAAGGACTTGAAAATTGACCTTCAAGACATCTTTAGTGTAACCATTGCACACTAAAGTATGATTGCTAGTGATTTTATTTGAGGACAAATAAACAATTCAAGAAACCTATCACTTTTTAATATCACTTGAATTGAAGCATTTTTCTTTGCTTTAGCTTTTTTATTAGCTAGAATGGTCTATCTTTGTTTCTTTTGGAGGCACCCTCCTCCTCATTCTATATTCCTTAAATAGAGGGAAAATTTTCTTATATATTTGGAGAGGATTCTTTTGTAGATGACTTCGAGAGAGAAAAAATCTAATGCTTCTTGCTTTAGCACCGTCGCCTCCTCAGCCGCCTAGAAAACACGCTTTGGAACAAAAGTTTTGCAAAAAATCTGAGTCAAATGTAGCGTTGGTCTGAAAAGGTTTAGTAACCATTGAACATGCCTAAAATCTCGTTTGGAGAATTCGTTAGAATAATTGAAATCCGTGAATTGCGGGGTGCGTGAAAATTACATATAACATGTGTTAAGTTCCCAATTTGCCGGCTTGGGTTGTACTGCCTCTCAAAATGGTTGTTGATGGACTTAGATTCTATTTTTATTGTAATATTAATTTGTCTTCAAATAAGTCTTTTAAATTTAAAATATAGCAATTATTTTTGAGTGGTCTTATTATTTTAATTAATTGTAATCTTATTCAATAGGTGATATATTTTTGTGTGAAGTTTGATTGTCGACTCAATTCAAGATGCATTTCTATTTCACTCTCATTTACACTTGATCACCTACATTCACTAACTATTCATTTCTATCTCATCTCTAGTCCCACATATTCTTGTGCATATACCTCTCACTTAGAAATTATCACTTCATCCCTCTTCATCAATTCTAAGAAGTGTGGGAGTGATCTTCAAATCTCCAAGACTCAAAATTCAAATTCTAACTTTCTTACCCCTTCTACTAGTTATTGGGAACCAACTTAGCACATGATTTATGAAACATGTTCCTATGTTGCACGACATTTTAAGATAGTAAATTGGTAAATAATTTACTAGATCGTATTGTAGAATCATTAGAGTATATTTTAATTTTTAAAGGGAAATAAAAAATTATATTTGTATAGGTCATTTGTATGTTTACATATGTCTAGACATATGTTGTATTCGTGATTATTATTCATGGTGTATTAAGTTATTTTACAACCATTTACGCATTCTTTGATGCTTATCTAAAACTTATATTCTTACATGATTACTATTCATTATTTAAAATGATTTTTTTATTCATGAAAATTATTACATGCTTTGATATATTTATGTATGCTTAAATATTATTTGTTTAGGTACTTAAATTGTGTCATTTTCCTCTCCTATAAATCTTTTCATTTGTTAGATGCAACCAAGAGACATTTATTGTTGCTAATACTTTTCATGGTCAATATTTTAGATAACAATTTGTGTTGAATATAAACTCATTTTCATATCCAAACAAAGATGTATCATTTTGTAGTAACACATTGACATCATCTAGAGTTTTATCGAATTGCATTACCACATTACATGGAATCTTATCTCATTACATGATTGCATTATGAAAATTCTTATCACATGTTACATTGCAAATATTTTTCATCACATTACCCACATCACACAGAGTTATCACATTGCCATACATCACATTACCACATCGCATACAGATTCATCATTACACACCTACATCGTAAATAAACATTGGATTGCCACATCACATGAAATTTTAATGCATGGTAATATCACATGAACCCATATTGCAATACTACATCACATAAAATATTTCATTTAACATTCCAGAAAAGAAAAATCTTCTATGCCAAGTACTTATGTAGATAGTAAAAATAACTTGTAGTTTTGCATATTTTCATTATGACATAGGAGTTACTCATCACACATTTTTGTTTGGTTGTAGATTTTGATAGAGTGCTGATACCAAGGAGATTACAAAAAAAATCAACAATGATTTATTACTTTACATGAATCAATATCCTTTTAGTTAATACATGAATATTTACTTTTCATGTTAGTTAAGAATGTGCATGTACTTTGAAATACATACTCATATTAGATTTGCATACACATCAAAGAGGAGGGAAAATGTAATATATACCGATACCAATTTTCATTTAGTTTTGTGACCACCTTAATGGGAACATCTTAATTTAATAATACATTCACAATTGACATATTCTTGTGTTAAGCTACTACATGTATGCAAATATAAAATATAGTAATGGTGTGGTTGATAGATTACTATTAATAATTTAATATATCAATAATCTATTGAAATTCCTTTGGACAATTTATCTCAAGAGTAGCTAACATCACTAACTCCCAAATACAAGAGTTGTTCACATAGTCAAAGTCACTTCTCACTTCCTCAACAAAACGAGTAGGCTCATCCATCATATGAAAAGATTATTGATTCATTTGGTTGAATTTCTCTAATGTAGTGTGGCATAAAAATTGATACTATCATATAAAAATTGATACTATCATGTTTTTACATTTGGTCGGGGGTGCTTGTGTCACTTACTATCTAGGACTCTCAAGATGTGTGAGTGGCTCGTGATCCTCTCTTTATCAAATTCTATAAGTGAATTGTTCCTCACCCGCAATATAATCCACTTGCCCCTATTTTTAATATGATTGTATTTGCTTTAAAAATTATCTTAAAAATATTTTAAAACTTTTGCGTGTATTTTGATTGGCCATACATTCCAATAAACCATATTTTATTACTATAATCAATTTTATAAAAATATAATACAATATTTCCAATACCAAATATTGATTAGAACCACAACATTTATTGATTGGTATAAACCTAAAGAAAAAATTAGATAAAATATAGTATTCAAGAAACTTTTGTGCTCTGATAGCAATTAAAGAAGTGATCTTATAACGTGAAAGAACAACTTAAACATGATACAAAATAATTTGAATAGTAACTTGCTAGCAATCACTTTAAGAAGCCACTCCAAACAATATTGATCAACATTTTCTTAATAAAACTAATT
Source organism: Sequoia sempervirens (assembly GCA_007258455.2). Lineage (NCBI taxonomy): Eukaryota > Viridiplantae > Streptophyta > Pinopsida > Cupressales > Cupressaceae > Sequoia > Sequoia sempervirens. Next base: position 79,041 of record VDFB02322109.1, read on the forward strand.
TACGGTCAAAATAAGTACAACCCTGCAAAAATATTGATGTTGATTAAGTACTTCATGAAATAATATTTATAAATCTATTTTTTAGCTATTAGAATATTTTAATAAAATATTATTTATAATTATAATTTTTTAATTCAATATGTGGAATCTTTTGCAGCTTGTATTAGATGTTACGTATTGTCCGGAGCGGTCTTATATTTAAGAAGATAATTTTTCATGAATTGCTCTTGAGAAAGTTATAATTTTAAAAAATTTAAATAAATTGAAATGATTTAATATCCTCTGTTTGAGCGACTACTTCTCCCTTACGCATTGCTTATTGAATTTCAAACATCTGCTACACGAGCACGCATCTAAAATACAGAAAATAAAGTAACACTGGATCTAAAAAACTTCGAATCAATGACAAGTACTTTCAAGTACCATCGCGAAAAAATCAAGATTTTTCAAGGAATCTTAGTATATAAAATATATAGAAAAAAAAACAGTTATTGCTGGTGTTTTCGGATCGCGAAAAGATCCATTTATTTTCTACAGGCCTAAACAATGTAATCAAACAATCTCCCTATTAAAATCTGTGCTAAAAAGCGTTGAACAGGATCGTTCTTCTTGGCCATCAAGACAAGATGGCCATGAACAAAATTCGCTCATTTTTATTCATTCACAATGTAACTGAGAAGGTCTCTAGTAATCCATGTGCTCAGCACCTCACTGTAAAAGGCAGGCGATAAAAGCAACGAAGGATCCCACGAGACCAGCGGCTAGAGACGGCGTCATCGCCATGGAAGCTGCGCCTGTAATTGCTGGACTGGGCGCCTCTGCTTCCTGTGCACTCACCACCACCACCACCATCATCACAACTAATATTCCCATCAATCTCAACTTCTCTGCTGCTCCTGCCATTTTCTGAGAGAGTGTTTCACAGATCACAAATTTCTCACAAGTGGAATACCTGCAGCTTTGTGATCTCTCACGCCGTATTGAAATGTAGAGGAAGATTGTGAAGAGAAGAATTAGTGGTGTACAAGATTGGCAGAGAAGAGGGATATATATACTGCAAAAGCCCCCGCCTCTTAACGCACTTTGGAAAAAGTAAAGTACGTTAGGTGGCGGTAAATTTGAATTGTTCCCTGGGCAGCGAAAATCTGTGTTGGAGAAAGTCGTCTGGGAATAAGTCAGAAGTTCTAGAGCCAGCTTAGCATGTACAAAAAAGTCTCTAAAAAATGGTTAATAAAAGAATTAATTTTTGTTAATAGATAACGATTTGTAAGACAGTAATGAAGATGTCAAACGATGGTATAAACGTACACCAAAGGAATTGGTGAATGTTACGTAAAACAATTGTTGGCAAATTGGACTTTATACTCGTTCCACGTAAAAATGCTTAAGAGAACAGAAAAATTTTCATGTAACGAAGTTCCCAAAACAAATAAAAACTCTTCTAACACCAACAAACTTTCCTTGATACTTCTGAAATGTATTGTGTCGGTTCCAACCCTTCAAAATAATAATTATAAGAAAAGTAGTTGGGATATATACTATATTGAAGTTGTTGATTCTTTATGAGAGGGAGTGATCATTTCAAATCAACAACTTGTTATTGATAAGGATGTAAGATGACATAAGTTATTTTAGTTGGATATAAGATGAATTTCAATTTAATTATGTTAATTTTTCTCAGTCAAACATTACATCACAAAATATTTATCATAGTAGTTTGAAAAGTATTAGTATGTTCAAAGGTGGTGGTAAAGAGGTGTATTGTATTTAGGTTGGAATATATTTAGTAGGTTCTGATGGGGCTATGTTGTGTCATCATATGTTATAGAGTATACAACTAAAGTTCCATCATGTGGTCATTGTGGTGTAGATAAGGACCTATTCACTCTAAAGCTTTAATTGTTTCTTTCTTTTCATGTGCCACTAATCAATAAAAGACATGTAGTTATGTGGTGGGTTCATCTAATGCATCATGTGTATGAGTACAACCACTTATACTCAGTCGTTATCCTATTGGTCTTACTCATCCACATTGTTTGGTGCTACCTCAACTTTGTTTATGTATCAACCTATGATTGGTCTATGATATCATAAGAACATTCCACAAATTAAAAACCCATTAAAGCATAATTGAAAGCGGATTTTTGTAGAATGTAGCAATTGAATTATTCAAATTGTGATTAATTTTCCTATAACTTCATTTATGCATAATTCAAGTTTTAGATTGGGCTACTCTTTTCTTCATTATTCATCTAAATTCCATAAGTCGATGGATGACGTGTTCTATAATTAGTACATATTATTCATAATGGTGTGTTCTTTCGATTCTATATGGTGATCATGGAACTAGATAGTACATAACTTAGCTAAAGGCTTTGGCTAGTTCCCATCCATTCCATGTCGCACATGAGTCTTAATATCAATTCTATTTTATATACATTGATGGGAAATAGGTGACAAGGTAAAGCCCTCATATTAGGTGGAATTATCATAATTCGACAACTTTAATAGAAAAGGATCCATCTTTCCTAATCACATGACAAAGTTAAAAATATAATCAATGAAGATATATGACAACCTAATAAATTTACATTTGCCAACATAAACAAGAGAGTTCATCTAAAATGGTGCATTGTAGGCATAAAAACATTTGTATTGAAGAAAGCATTCCCTTAAGGGAAACTTGAAGCCTCTAGGTCAATTTAGATTAGGGAATTTGAACAAAAGAAACTCAAAATACTAAGAAGGTGTTGGTGTAATTAAAAGTGTTGTACCTTGTCCTAAGTCATAATCACACCTTAGTTAACTTTACTTAGGGACCACATAGGAGGTAGTTGGAGAATTTCCACTTTTGGTGGACTTATCATGTTATTAATTTATCACATCCACCTTTCATGGACACATCATGTAATTACCTCTCCACCTTTTGTGGGTGATCCACCATGTGTGATCATTATCACTTTTCCACTTTAGGTGGAGTGATAGCTTTTCATAGTTGTCTCATGTCATAAGATTACGACACTTGTCATAATCTTATGCCCTTCCATGCTCTCACCTGGCTATATAACCAAGGGTCTCATGTACTTTTGCATAACACATTGTATTCTATTTGCATAATTGGAAAAATACAGTTTATTATTGTCATAGTGTTTCTATCTCTCCTATGCTTGTCCTTTCGATTAGACCTCTAGATCTTGGGTGGCTACCTTCATAGCCAATTCTTACATGGTATCAGAGCTATTGGAGTGCCTTTGGATTGCCATTTTGGAGAGATTCTTGGAGGGTTCCACTTTTGGCCTTGTATTGCAGGTGCATTTTGGGAGCTTGTTGCACCAAATCTGAGCTCACCATTGCGTCTAGAGTGTCCGAGATAGTCAAATTTGCCTTTAGTTTCATCTTAGTTAGAAATTGGAGGCCAAATCTACAAAGGGTTGAAGATTAGAGGTGGTTGCCAGATCCAGGAGCTAGCTACCATTTTAGAGCATTTTCAGCCAAAAAAGACATCGCCATTACGTTCAAAAGGGCCAAAAAACCTAAGATCAATTGCCAATTCATTCAAATCAGAGCAAGTTGCTCGTCGAGGAAAAAAATTTTGTTCAAGGCCGAGTCGTACGACCCAGCCATAATTACAAGGTAAAAATTTATTTTTCAAAAAAAATATTTTAAATTTTTGTGAAATTTTTTTTGTAAAAAAAATCATTCAAAATTATTATTTTTGCAATTTTTACGTTATTGTAAAGTTTTTTTAAATTAAAAATAAAAAAAATAAAGTATAGTTTGTGGACTGTACAGTTCGTAGAGTTGTACCTTCAGGGTACTTGGTACCCGCGGCAGCGGTACTGGGTCCTTAGCACAGCCATGTGGCAGGAGGCCACTGGCCCGCTTGCCCCACACGTACCCACCACCGACAATTCCGACGGTAGCCGAAAATCTAAAACTGGCAACCCACAAATACTCGGAAGCAATCAAATAAAAAATCCGGCGGCCATCAAAATTCGGGCGGTAAATAGGAGGAGAATATTCTGGCATCTTTTCCGATTTGGTTGACGGCAAGCGAGATGGGCATCTGGCCGCCAAATTTAAGTTAGTTGGATCGTGCGACGTTTTGTGCGAACCCTCTTCCTAGTACCCACAAAACAACATTATTAAAAAAGTTAAACAAGGAATTGCAAGCTAAAACAAGGATTCCCCATGAAATCCATTTACAACCTCAAACTAGGAATGAAAATAACAAAGAACACAATGAAAATGATAAAACAAAGATTAAATCCTAATTAGATGTGCAAACTCATGATCCCATGGGGGAATTGGTGCCAATTTGATGTGAAAATTGGCCCTTTCCCAATTCCTAAGATGCAAGCTTTGAATGTTGAAGATATTGATCCACTTTGTTGGTGAAGAATGAAGACTCCAAGCCCAAAATCTACAAAACCTAGCTATGACTCAATGATAATGGATGAAATTCAAGAGATATTTGAGCATGGTAACTTTGCTTGGATTGTGGATGATGAAATGAGGGTATGAGCCCTTTATTTACAGGATTTCAAGATGGATGAATGCCCAAATTTGAGCAATGTGGGACTAACATTCATCCAATGATATGGTGCCATTTGTCAAACTATGAATGGATGATGGATGTGCAAGATTTGGGGTTTGTGCCAATAAATGCCAATATTTGAATTTCAAATTTGTTGAAATGACATGCATGAGGGAAGGGAAAATGCAATAAAATGCCACTTGGCTCAAGGCAAAGGACATGTAAGATGAAGTTATTGCCTTGTTGGATGTACATGTTGACTTGAAATTTTTGAATTCAAATTGAGAGAATATTCCAAAAGATGTCTTGTGAGGAAAATAGAGATTTAATAAATGAATTAAATCTATTTTCATGTACAACTGCATTATCTAGAGGATGTGACTGAGATAAGATTAAATTATTCAAGGTTAATTAATTTAATAGGAGATTAGATAGTGTGACTTATTTGGCTTAGATTTATGGATTTATTTAAATAAAATAAGAGAGGAATATGATAAGAGGCTAATTAAATAAGGATTTTGATTTAATTAAAAGGGATAGTGTTAGATTAAATCAAATAAGGTTTTAATTTATTTAATTTAATGGACAGACTTTAGAGATTTAATCAAATAAATTGATTATTTAATTAAATAGGGATAATTAGATCAGATGGATTGATTTAATTAACAAGAGAAAGTGACTTAATTAGACAAAATGATTTATTTAATTAAGAGAGGACTATTGATGAATTTAATCAGATAGGGGAATTTGATTAAATGGTTAGACTGAGGGATGATTTAGGGAGAAACAATGTTAGTAAGTCGAGATCGAATGCACGATGTCAATCAGTAAATTTTACGTGTCTACATTTTGCCCCTCTTTGAAGCAATGAACTCGTTGTGTTGGTTTAAAGAATAAACGATCTTGATCAAAGCCAATTTTTTTTTATATTTAAAAACTTGCCCCACTGCTGCATGGCTAGAGAAAACATGCCATTATAATGCCCCCTCGAGAGATCGGATGAAAATTTTAATTTTTTGGGTGATCTGGCAAAAAAAGATGACAAAGTACTCGACAAGTCTGAAAGGGGTCCCAAAGGCTAAAAACATGTCTAAACGCAATAAAACGATGAAAAAGAAGCCTCAAACAGACAAAAATAGGTTCAGGGGTCCAAAACCCTAGCAAAACAGCCATTTAGGGTTAAAAAACCCTAATTTTTATGCTTAAAAGGGGCCCAAAGGGTTACTTTCAAGTCATTTTCACACACCTCTGCTAGCAAACTTGAGATTTGAGCTTTGAATCTCTGGCGATATGGTGCAATGACAGCTTCCCCTACACATTTTAGATCGAGTTCGGACATACCTGTGGCCACCTAGCATTGGGGCACCGGTATGTGACCCTTACCCAAGCTTCGTTTTTTCATTTAATGCATTAATTATTGCTTTAAAATGGGAGCTCACTTCCAACGGTGCTATATAGCGCCACTCGACATTTAAACTGCACTGCGCTAGGCCGTTTTGCACTGCAACGGTGCTATTTAGCATTGTAGCGGTGCAGTTCAGAGTTTAGAAACTCTGACGTTGGGCTTGGGCTCGCGGGCCGGTTTGGGAAAAGTGCGCCGTGGTGGCGCCCTTTTCATGCAAACTGCGACGCTGGAGGAGAAAGTGCATCGCGGCGGTGCATTTTTGCTCTTTTTGGGCTCGAACATCGAAGTTTGAGTAAAATCAAACTGCGACGCCTTCACAAACTGCACCGTTGGAAACAAGCTTGGAGCGTTCGATCAGGAATTTTTCAAAAATTTTAACACGGTGACTTTCCTTGATGCAGGACGGGCCTAGGGAGCTCTACTCTCGGGAGCACCGGTCGCGAGATTTGGCGAGCGTCCTATGAGACTTGAGTGACAGGGACCAAGATTGACTGGGAGTTGCAGGATTATGGCATATTGCGTACGTGGTGCCCGTGCGCACCCACCTAGGGATGTTGTTAGCGGGTGTGTGCAAGAAGTTGAGTCCACTTTTTGGCCAAAAAGTGGAAGTGTTTTCCTTGATTTTCAGTATTTGACACATTTGACCTTAAAATTTGAAGCACTTAGAGATGAAATCTTTAAAAAAGTCATTGATCATAAAATGTAGTGCTCGGAGTCTAGTTTCCAAATATGTAATTTATTTCAATACCCAGATTGTACAAATTGAGTTTCAATAGGCATTTCAAAAAACCACTGTTTAAAAGTCATTTTTTTGTACCATACCATGCACGTGTACGACATCCATATTTTGACTTAAATTATCGTATTTTTCTAAATCCTTTTGGGAAAAGTTTTATGACTCATTTAACCTTGCTCTT
>VDFB02322110.1:0-26922 GCA_007258455.2 Sequoia sempervirens
TTAAAATATAATTAAAATAAAAAATTAATATACATTTATTTTATATTTTAAATTTTAAGAATTAAAATATAATTGAAATAAAAAATTAATATACATTTATTTTATATTTTAAATTTTAAGAATTAAAATATATTTATTCTTTTTGTAATGATTCAAATCTATTCATGAATGTTAAACTATTTAGACAATTGTATGGATATATTACTTATATTTATAAAAAATAAAAATAAAAAATTACATAAGGCGAATTTAATCCGAATTTTATACTTTTCGAATTTTTTCCTTGTCGAATTTCATTCGAATTTCAATGTTGCCGAATTCGAATTCGAATTCGAACCTGGTGACTTAGCTTGTCGGATCACCATTGAATAATTCTATAGGGCAGTTTCCATGAGTTGACAAGATGTAGGGCTTTGAATGCAACAATGGACAAATGCTCTTCAAACTTCCTTCAATCCTCTTCAAACTTGAAATCGACACATTCAAAAACAGAGGAAATGTTGTGCCATTTAGGGGCTTGCCTTGGTCAAACCTCGTGTTAGTGTTTCCATTTCCACAATGGCAATGTCAATGATTAAAATGGATAAATGATAGGAAGGAATGATGAAATCACAAAGTGCTGCAACTCACCACCCTTCAATAGCTTCCTTGAAGGATTGAAGTCATGCACATCACTTCAAGGTCTTGGATCTTGCGTGCTTGATTACTTGAATTGCTTGGAGACCTACAACAAGGGTTAGCCTTCACAAACAATGATATCATAAACACACATAGGATTTGACATGATGCTTGGATTTTGAATTGCTGCAATAAAGCTTTGAAATGCTGCTCTTGACTTGCTTGATAGTGCTTTTGATCATAAGTTTGCCAATATTTTTTTAGATGATTTCAAATGATGCAATAACTAGGTATTTATAGGCATTTTTTCAATTTCCCACAAATTAAATTGCAATAGCCGACATTTGCAATTTGAATTTTAGATGTTAAAATGCCGGCACTGACATTCAAATTTGGATCCCAACAAAATAGGGGGAGTGGGATGCCCAAGGGCGTCACAATTTTGGCCCTATTTTTTGGGAAATAAGGTGCCGGGGGAAAAACATTAAATGAATGCATTTGTTCAATGCTTACAATTTCTCAGAAAATGATAAATAGAGGCTATAAAGTGCATAATTTCTGAAATTAAATGCTTAATTAGGCTCAATAATTTAGGGAGAGCAAAACATAGTGTGAAATTATCAAGGGTGACAATTTTACGGAGCTACAGTAGGAACATAGATTGATTCAAACAAGTCTATGATGAGGCTGAAAAGATCCAAATTTTCATTGCAAACCACCACATTTTGCAAGCCATTTTTAAATTATTCTTGCAACTAGAGCTACTTAAGGTAATTCAAACAATGCAATTTTTTAATTTTATGTTTTACTTTAGTAATTTATTTTTAAAAATTTAATTATGCATTCTTCTTTGTATTTCAATTTTTTAACTTTTAATTTTCAAATAGGCTATTAAGACTAGATTTCCATCCAACAAAATCATCTTGAGACGAATTGTGGTGGTGCGAGAAATGCTCGTTGTATGGTCATCAACCAATCAAGTTCCGTATGGAGGTAATCCAACATTGAGAGGGCATTAAATATAAAGCAAATGATTCGAGATGACACTCAGGGGGATTGCATGGAATATCTTCTTAGTTTCTTTGAGCTCATCATATTCGCAACCATCTTGAGTATGATTGCTTGATTGACATGGATAAGCCATGCTTGGGAGAGGTTTACAATGGCATCACTTTGATGATTGAGACAATAAAATCCTTCATAAGGAAAAAGAGTAAGATCTGGAAGAAACTTTCTTCAAAGAGGTGCATCCAATTTGTGTTGGAACAAAATGACCACCCCACTCCATCTTCTTGCCCTCGTGTTGACTCCCAAATATTACAGCAAAGAGATTCTTCCTATACCAACAAGTGTGCCACTATACCATGATGCAAAAGTTAGTGAAGGGTTTAGGAAAGTATTTAGGAAACTCTTCCTTGATCTATATATGGAAAATAAAGTTACATTTGATTTGTGTGTTTGCTAATTTTGCAACCTCCATTGGTCATTTTTCTCTCCATGACAAGTATGGGAAGGATGCTTGCTCTTGGTGGTACCTCAATGGCCATGAATTACCACACCTCCAAGTTCTTGCCCCCTATCTAAATTTGATTTTTTAAATTAAAAAAATTACTATGTTCAAATTTTGAATGTTCTACGTCATCTTGGGACATGGGGGATGTGTTTCTTGGATGGGTGGACAAAGGACCTAGATTTGGGGATGAAGGTGCAAATATATTTAGTACTTAAAAATTAGTTATAAAAAGAAATCTCGGGGATGGAGGGAGAAGGGGATAGTGTTTTGAGGATGGGGAACTAGGGGTAGGGACGTATCCCCATGGAACATTGAATTTGAAGTTTGATTTTCAATTTATTAATTTAACAACTCTAATGAGAGCTTCCTTTGCTTGGATAGATTGCTAATTCTTCTTCATCAAATAGAATTGGAGTACATACTTCTTCATTTGCTTAGTGAAGCAAAATTGATCGGTGCCAAGAAAAAGAACTTAATATGTAAGCTCTCTTTCCATTGTTTCTCCTGATGGTTGTAGCCCTCTCTCAATGAGGAATATGTAAGCATTATATGTGACCAACCAAACTTTAATAGTAGTGTCATTTCCTAATTTTCAAGTTATTCCTAGATGAAGCGATGTTATGCATCCGTATCCACCTGGCTATTGTCAATTGATTGGTCTTCCATGTGGCTTGTAGAGGTTACTCATTTGTTTTTTCAAAATATTTGTATGATGCTAAGAGTCTCACACATAAACTAGGCATTTCCTTAGCTGTCATGCTACCTTCAAAGCCAGAAAATGGTTGAAAGAACAACAAATCGTTCATGTTAAGACAGCCTTCTTTATGGCTTTTTTGACTTTCCTCTAGGCAACTAACAAGTTTTTGAATTGGAGAGGCACAATAGACATGAAATAGATGTGCATGGATAGGAGCATAGATTACATACTTTGCGCGTACTCTCTGAGTAGTTGAGTAATTGCACATTTTCTGCCATGGTGAGTACTCTTGACTTTTACTCTCCATTTACCTGAACATATGCACTCATCGATTATTTGCAAATTATTTGCGAAAAAACCTCCAAGTACTTGCAAAAAAACATATTCACTCGCCGATTATACTCTTTCAAGTTCCATGATACACATTATTAGTTATCATAATGAACAGTTTAAGTTTGTATATAGTTAACTTATATTATTATACACAGATTTTAATGGCATTACCATGTTAAGTTATTGTTATACTATTAACTTACTATTATGGCATTACTATATCAGGTATCATATAGTTAACTATTTTTAAGCTGCCAAGTATTTGTTGAGTCAAAAATTTTGGGCTTGCCAAGTACTCTCGAAGTCCGAGTATGTAATCTACGGATAGGAGTACTGTTCTAAAGAGTTTGCCTTGCCTAAAAACTAGTTTCCTTTTGAGAAATTTCAAGATCCCTCGATTTGCTTTCTAATGTACAAAGAAGCCCAAGTTGTTGATTTTAACATGCAGCGTCAGAAGTATTCTTCCAGCGATCTCCTTATTTGCAATAAATTAAATAATAGCTCCATGCTATTTAATTTATTAAGACTCAAGAGGCACGATTTCTAAAGACACTTCTATTTGTTAAGCAAACAATTTAATAATGAAGAGACACGATTTTCTAACAAGGCCGACCTTGATTCAAGAGGCGCGAATTTCAAGAGAGACGTCTTCTTGATGCTGGCCGACATGGTGCTTGGAAGAGTCACGTCCTCTCCTCTAGTTTGTATTTATATTCGATGGCATTCTCATTGTTTATCATCAAGATTCAAGTTCAGTTTGATATTATCCATTGAAGTCTAAGTGCAAATTATCTAGAAGTGAAAGCAAATTCTATAGGAGAGCATATTGTTTGAGGCTGAGTTCTATCAGCATTATAGTTCTGTGTTGCATATTTTTGGGCCTGCATATTGGCCTCTTGTAAGGAGATCATTTTTGTGACAATTCAATATATAAGTGATATATTGTTGCTCGGTTTTTCTCCCTCAAGAGGAGGGTTTTCCCAGGGTATCTGCTGTGTCTTTGCATCTGATTTGAATTAATTTTCTGTACATTTAAATCTGATCACTAAATTTAACACAATTATCATAATCGACCTAGGAATATTTGTTGAATTTCCAGGATTCTACATTATTCTCACCAAAACAATTATGCCAAAGTACTCTCAAACCTAGGTGATTCTGTCTGTGACGTGGCATTTCTAAAGCAATTACAAGCATTGGTTGATTTTTTTAACTTTTTCAAAAGCGAAAAAAATCCTAAAACAAAACATTTGGCAAACGCATTTGACGTTTTCCTTATATTTCCTACGTCAAACATATTGAATGGGGATGGATGTGAACAAGGACAGTTCTTTTATTTTCCCTTAAAACAAAGACAAGTATTTACAAACCTAGCCAGCAAGCACAACTTGAGTGCATCAACATAGCTAATAGAAGCAATAATTCAAGTTTTGTTTTAAATATATTTCAACGCATATAGTATAAGTTTTGAATCTTCCATTTTTTGTTGTTGTGAATTGAACAAGATATCTGAAATCATATGAATCTCAACCCTCAGGATAGGGAAAACTTATGTTTTTTATTATATTAGTATTGAGTATATATATATATATGTGTGTGTGTCCTTTCTATGAATTTACCTAGAATGTACAGTCTCCCAAATTTTTTTTAGCATATTGGTATATTGTACCCATGTATCTATAGTGCCAGAGTTGGATACATAGGAGGAAAATGAAGACACTTTTAAGGAAACAATCAGTCATCATTGTGATACCAACTTACCTTCTAGTTCAAGGCCTCAAAAAATAAATTACACTGGGAGGGGAAAGAGGAACATGTAGATTGTAGTTGGCTGTGATATCATCATATGTAAACAATTGTATTGCTGTTATACAATTATTATATATAATTTTATTGTATTACAATGTATTCTTTGACTTTGAAACTTTGAAATTTCAAATTTTGAGTAGTTGAAGATCATATGACATGTGTAATGTTTGAATTATGACAAATAGATAATCAAATTAGACTTTTGTGTGCTGTAAATGCATTAATTTCTATTTTTTTGGCTGCATTTTGCCAAGTTTGCATTGAATCCCAAGTCTAATTTTCGGTCTTTTGAGTCTGATTTTTGAACTTTGAACAAAATCGACTTATTTGTTCTCTAAGTCTAAATGCATTAATTTCAGTTTTTTCTTTTTTGTGTAATAATGTCTTTTTGGGCTTAGATTTGTTGAGTCTTGAGTAAGAGTCTTCAAACTATGATCAAGATGATATACATATTTGGGAAATTCTTTGGTTGGAAGAAGAATAACATATACTTGCTAATTATCAGTTTATGGATCAAGAAATAAACAAAATTTTAGGGCTGCTCAGTCTAGATGCAGGAGAATACTAGAAAAGGAGGAGGATATTCAAATTCTCTAATAGAAGATGACTCACATAATCATAAAAACTAATACAAAGGGAATGTAATACAACAAAAGTCCACCACTGGAAAATGAGAGTGACTATTCAGAATATGCCCAAAACTTAAAAATCACACACTAGGTACAATCTACCACGCATCCTTAGGTAATGGAGTCGCTGACCAGCTAGCCAAAACAATGGTCAACAAGATATATGGGGATTTAAAATATAATAAAACTCCCAGTGATACACTGTCAGATGTTTGACTGAAGATCAGATTTGATCAAAACATCTAGTTGTTGATCTGTTCCAAGTCTTAAGTCAGACACACTCCACACCCCCATTGCTTATGAGAAAGCATATTATTGTTATGCATAAAGTAATAAATGACTTCTAAGTTTTTAACATTAAGGTAAAGGCACACATTGTTCATATCAATCAGAGTTGTTCCAAATCAGTGCAACAGTTGCATTAAATTTGCTTCAATGATTCTGTGATGCAAATTTTAGGTCATAGAGCTTCTGCATATCTTTGGGCCAGTTGCAATGAATTTAGGAGGTCATATCACTTGGATATATGAAGAATGGACACTACTATGCACAAAGAGATGCAAATAGGATAGAGCAATCACCTCCTGCAGAAGTCTATGAAAGGTAGCCTGCACTGCCTCCAAAAGCAAGTTGCCTTCATATTCAATGTTCTGCTAAGAAGCTTTATAAAAGGTAGAAGTTCTATAAGAAGCACTAAGAAATGCTAGGAATCTGGATGAAGAGGAGCCTCAATCTCTTTCTAGGTGCTCAATGATCCTTCAGATGAAAGCAATGTTTCATTTTCCAGGTAATACCTTGAATAATTCTTCTACTCTGCAGAACAGTAATTCTTTTTTTAATTCTTTGATGTGTTTTACACAAGTGCTATCCCCAAGGGACCTCTTCCAAATCTTCTCCATTTAAACTTTCTAGACTAATTCAGCTGCCTAGCTACAATCACATTTTGTCCCAAATGTCTAAAGAGTCTGCTCTGCAATGGTAATTTATGGCACCCCTTCAATTTATCTCAACCCAAGACCTCCAATCCCCTAAAATCACTTAATAAACCCTACTAAAGAAGCATTCTACCATGGCACTGTTAGTTTTGTGATCAGATATAATGCACAGAAATTTAATTCAAAATCAGACACAATAACACAGCAGATACCCTGTGAAAACCCTCCTCTTGAGGGAGAAAAACCCAGCAACAAATATATATCTTATATATATGTAATGGCAACAAGTCTCTTTACAATGAGGCCAATCTCAAGGCCAATAATCAGCACCTTCACAAGATGCAATGCTAGATAAATAATCTGCACTTCCTTGCAACTCAAATCTGCTCTTGAAGAGTTCGCAATCTGCTCTTGATGACTTCACAATCTGCACTTGATGACTTCGCAATCTGCTCTTGGTAATTCGCACTTGAGAGAAGAGAAGAGACTTTGAACTTGCTTGACGCATGAATGAATGGAATTAACTTATATTTATACAATTTGGGAGAGAGAGGTCATGCCTCTTCATGCAAGGTCAGCCATCATAAAAAAATATAATTACAATTAATAAAATGCAAGTTACAAGGAAGGTCGGCCAAGATAACAATTACAATGTTGCCATGTGAAGCACCACTTCACATTAAATAATCACAAATAAATAAGGAAGTATGAAGCCCAAAGCTGCTAAACATCAACAGGCACAGATGCCTTGAACGCTGCTGCAAATATGATGAGCAGCAGACAGACTTCTGGCCAACATAAAGCCAACCTTCAGCTTGTACTATCCAACACCAATATCTTTAGCAGAAGTTGCTGGTAGAATTGATGTTCAAGGTTGAGACAAAGAAATGCAAGAGAGTTTAATGGAGTTGCTGGTCAACTGTTTACACCAGTAAACTGAAAACATTCACACCTTCACCTACTTCACCCATAATTTTTAGAGTTTTCCAAGCAGAGAAGAGGCAATTGAGATCATTCATATGATTGAGAATAGAAAACATTAGCTTGGTGAGGTTATACAGCAAACTACACATGGAAAACGATAGGCAAATACTCCTCATTCAACTGTCATTGACCAATGGATGCATAAGTGGGAATGCTCACAAATCATCTTTAAACCTTCTGTGAAGCCAGCAATCTTTGTTTAGCATGAGGTTACAAGGAAAGACAACAGACACAAGATGGGATTTCAGTACCTCGAGTGGATACATGACTTAACTATGGCATTCTATTTGTCTTGCTGTTTGCTTACTTAGAAGTTTTTGTGAATATTTGCTTTAAATCAGCTGGATAACAATGGCTGTATTACTATTATCTGACTTCCCATAGCAAGCTGGGTCACATCTGAGTTATTGTACCTTGATATTTGCAGCCTTCGCTGCTATCTATCCTTACACTTTATGCTAAATTATATAGCTTTTTATAAAAGGCTGCACACTTTTAATATAATATATTTATCTTCTTATAAAAAGATGCAGATCATTTATAAGTTATAACAAATTTAGGACTTGGCCTTTGAAAAACCTAAAGATTTCAAAGAATAATCAGATGGTGATGTTGAAGGCGGGTTCAATCCAAATATCATGCTGAACAACTTGAGGTCCTTTTACTTGGTGAAGAACAGTTTTGTTTCCAAATAAAAGTTATGAGGGAACACATGACAATGTTTACTTGTTAGTATGATGCAGTCCTAATTCATGATCCTAGTTAAGGGCTACAAACCAGGCAGCTCTTCAAAATAACTGAATGAAAAATGATTACATAAACATACCAGAGTTCTCAGAAAACATAAAGAAACAGTACAACCGATAATTACATCAGCATTCTACTTCTAAGAATCTGTCCAGGTGCTCAGCCTTAGCCTTTTTTTTTTTTGAACTCCCTACCGAGATCCCTGTCTTTCCCTTTTCCTCTCCATATCCCATCCATACTTCAAGAGAAGAGGATAAATAAATAAAATCAGAGGTGCCTAGGAAGCACTGACTGGCCAGTCAACAGCAGCCGCCAGGATGGAATAAGAGTGCCTGGCATAAATAGCTGATGCTGGCTGAAAAAGGGAAAGATTTTAATATTTGAAACACCATCCAAAGAAAGACAAGGCAGAGTAACTGCTGTCAAGTCAATGCTAGAAAATTTTAAGAGCCGCCCACTTGGAAGACTCCCAAAATAGAATAGGAAATGCTCAGGATATCCCTATCGGCAGTCAGAGGTGTGGGGATATCAAGTGCTGCGCCAAAATAAAAGGACCAGCAGGGACCCAGAATAGGAGAAATGCGTAGGTTAATGATCAATCTCTATCACCAGCACCTGCAACACAAAAATAACCATAGAAAATAACAAAATCAAATTCTGAGAAAACAAAAGCTAACAGCAGGTAAGATAGGAAGGGTCAAATGTTCCTGCATCATAGTAAGAATTCAACTTTGTATTTTACCCAAATGAATTTGATGAGGGATGCTATATGTGACCATGCATTTTGGTGTATCAAAATTATGTCATTGCCATGAAGTTACATAATTTTGTGTCATGGTTGATAAGAGTTGCCATTACACTGTTAATGTGGTCAATAACTATTTTAATTTCTTATGTTCTTTAGTATTGTGATATCTAACTATTATCTCTTATTTGGATATGGTAGTGAATACACCTTCATTAGGCTCGTCATCTTTTTGGTTGCAATATTTTGTATGCATTTCTTGTTTAGTTATGACAGTACAACCTAAATTTTGGTGACCATTTAATTAGTTTTGACATTTCTTCTGCAGACAGGGAATTACACCTAACTATTAAACTTTATGTATAGTCCATTTTTGTAGGGTATTTTGAATTTTTTTTCAAATATTTATTGGCTTTGCTGGCACATTTCAGGTTGACAAAAACATTGAATATATTGGGAGAAAGCGGGGAGAAATTTCCTTTGCACCAAAGGATCAGACTTCTGTAGCAACATTTCTTCAGGTTCACTTTTGTTTTTCCTTGCTTTTAGCAAAAAATTGTTCTAATTATTGCTAAATTCATTCCAAAGCTGACATTCTCATCAAACACATCCATATGAATTGTTGGATAGTAGTAAATGCATTGCAGACACATGTTTATGCATATATTAGTAAATGTACGTTATTGAATATATTATGCATGTTTATATATCATACTTTATAAGCTTCATTCCTCTAGAAGCTTCCTTTTACAACTTACATATTTTTAATATTTATATTATGCAATACATATGAGTGTGCAGCATATATATCCATGTGCCAATTGAAGTAAAGTTCTCTATTTACTTAACAGCACATGGAAATTGAGAAATTAACAGCACACATATAAGGCAACATGATTTTACCTCCGATTATGCTTCATTCACCCCCACAACAGGATGCATCTGCCACCCAAACATGTGAGATTGTTTCCCAAACAAAGGCTGATTGGGTATTGGGCCAGACCTCCTTGAGTTGGCTATGGCCTCTCAAAGAACCATCCCTCTTAGTCAAAATTCAAAATTTGTGTCTGCTGTCTTCAATGAGACAAACCAGATCTGCGATAAGTGTAATTGCAATTCATTAATTGTCACTCTAGGACTGTTAAATGCATTTTCCTACAACAAATAAAATGGCTGTTTTCATAGAATTAAGACCCTAACTATGATCAAATTTTTTGTAGATGAAATGGAGAATGGACTATGGCTAATCAAATAAAAATCCCAAATCTATAGTTTTATGGATAATATTAAATACATTGCACAGGCACATGTACATTTCGTACGTTATTATATATTGTATGTATTTCTATGTTTATATCATAGTTACGAGACTTGGACTCTGCTTGGACTCGGCTAGGGTGACTCGACTCAAGACTCGGGACTCGGCGCAAACTCGGCAAAATGAAAAAAACCCTAGAAATTTAGAGATATTTTAGGATTTAAAACTTGTTTCCAGCACCCTTTATTGAATAAACCTTAAAGACACAATAACATCATTAAATAGAAGCAAATTTCATCACATACACAAGTATACAATGATCACATAAGTATAAAGTACACAAACTGTAGCTGCTGAAGGAAATAGCACACTAAGATATATAAATGTAGTCAAATGTATGGAAAACTCATGGAATATGAAATCCATGACATCAAATGTTCCATACAAATATGAAATATCAAAACAATAGCTACAAGTCTATGGCTTAGTGGAGCCAACATCCTTCCTACGAAGGCTTCTAAGGGTCCTTGATGATGTAGCAGCTGCAGCCATAGTCTCTGCCTGTGTCTCCATGCCACTCTCACCAACACCAGCTGTGTCTCCTTGTGCTCTAGCCTCCTCCTCAGCCATGGCTACAACCTCAACCTCTCTATCTTCCTGGTCCACCCAATCAAGGTCCTCGTCACTAAAGACTGCATCTATAGCCTCAATGATCCACTCAGACTATAGATCAACCTCCTCTAGCCTGATCGGGGTGGAGTCCTGGTAAAAAATCTTCCTGTATTTGAGCTGAAGGTTGTAATGAACATATACCAAATCGTTCATCCTCTCCACTGACAGTCTATTGCGCTTCTTGGAGTGTATGTGCTCAAACATACTCCAGTTGTGCTCACAACCAGATGAACTGCATGGCTGGCTCAATATATGAATGGAAACATTTTGAAGGTTCGGTGTATCCGAACCAGACATATGCCACCATCTATCTAAGATGAGAAAAAGAAACAAAATCAGTCTCATTTCAAGTTTCAAGTTCAACATTTAATAATAAATTATAATATAAAAAGATGATAATTATGCCCTTAAATATATTTTTGCCTGGTTGTAATGTCGTCCTACTCTCTTTGCACAATTGACATGCAAAGAGGCCTCCTTGTGCTTTAGTGAAGGCATCTATGTCGCGGTAATTTAAACATTAACTTAAGTAAGTGTGAACGAAACTAAACAAATAAAATAAGTGAATAAAAATTAAAACATAATGAATAATTAAATTTTACCTTCACAATCTCCTCCATTGGTGTCCAAAACCCTGGCTCATCAAAAATGCAATTAGTCACATCAATCCTTGCAGTGGTCGTAGCATAGGATGATGAAGACCACTCGTCACCAACAAACATGCGCATTAAAGATGCCTTTGACCGAATCAAGGATTGCAATGTGATAAAATTTGTTGCAAACGTAGTGATGCCAGGACGAGCCAACTCCCTCAATCCCGTGTACTGCCTCATTAGGCTAAGGACCTGTTGTGACCTTTTCACACATCGCCCCATCACAAATGGGGACCCCTAGTAGTTTGCTAGTTTTTAAGGTTTTGTCTCCGTACAACAGTTTCATGAGGTCATCACTTTGAGAGTTCCAAGTCAGTTTTCTGGGAGTCATCCGAGCCAAGTCAATAATCCATGCTTGAATCAGTGCATAAATGCCATGGAAGTGTTCAGAAGGCCCGAGAGATGAGGATTGCCTGTGCTTTGGGCCAATTCTGACACTTCCTATTTTTTAGGGAATCTGCTTTTTTGCTTTTTCGTTTTTTCATTTTTGGCATTTTTGGACCAAACGGGGTTCCCTACTTTTTAGGGATTTTGCTTTTTCTATTTTAGAAAGTCAACCCGGGCCAATAATCAACTTTCCATCTTTAGATCCAAAAATCAACCAAAAAATCAGAAAAATCATTGAAAAATCAAGGTGAAAATCGAAAAATCAAGTAGAAAAATGAAGAAAAGCATGGAAAATCAGGCCAAAATTTGAGAAAAATCAACCCAAAAGCATGAGAAAATCTGGAAAAATCATTCGGAAATCAGTCAAAATCTGGGAAAATCACCCAAAAATCAACCAAAAAAAGGCATAAAATTATGTGACAAAGTTTTGTCTAAGCCTGGAGAATTCGCCAACAAGAGAGAATGATAAGTTATTAGCAAGGTTGGCCCTACTTTTAAGGGACATGGCAAAGACCTTCCAAAGTATGAGGTCTGCCATGCCTTGGAGAGAAATGGCAAGACTTGTTTGAAGTCCGCCATGCCTTGGAAAGAATTGGCAAGGCAAGGATGAGGTCAACCCTTAAAATGAGGGACTTGGCAAAGAGGTTCCAAACTCCGCCCAGCGTTGGCAAGACTTGTTTGAAGTCCGCCCAGCCTTGAGAAAGATGGCAAGGACGTTGTAAATTCCGCCCTTGACTTGGCAAGGACTTGAGGAAGTCCGCCTAGGCATACAAGAGGAAAAAAATAAAATTTTTTGCTAAGTGTTTGGTGCCTTGAGGTAAAAATCCAAAATTTGCCTGAGTATGGGGGCCTAGAAAGAGGAAAAATTGAAATTTTGACTAAATATTTTAATGTTTTAAAGGGGAGAGAGGCTAACTTTGACTAAGTGTGGAAGGCAAAGACTTCAGAAAGTCCGCCATGCCTTGATGGAAGGTGGAAAAGACTTAAGGAAGTCCGCCTAGGCCATGGCAAAGGAAGAATGAAGTCCGCCTAGCATGAGAAGAGAAGAAAGATTAAAAATTCGTTTAAGTCTGGATGCCTAGAGGAAATCGATAAAGTTGGCCAAGTATATAGAGGAAAATGCACATGGCAGAGAGGGAAGAAAGTCCGCCCTTGGCTAGAAGGGATAAAAATTTATCTAAGTATCATGGAATTTTGCCTAAGGAAGACATCCAGACACAGACCTTGCCTAGAGAAATTCGTCCGAGCAAGAGAAAAATTGATTTTGGCATGAGAAAATTTGCTCGACACAATTTAAAGTCCGCCGTGGCTGAAGAAAATGAGGATCTGGCGTAACATTTACTGATAAGATGGCTAGAATTTTAACTTGGCTAGACGAAAATTGGAATAAATTTGGAAAATAAACTTTTAGCCAAAGGAAAAAGGAGAGAAAATCAAAATAGCCATGGGTCTAAAACGAACGGGTTGGAACTAAATTAAAATATTTTAATATTTTAATAATTTATTTCCAAATACTCAGAAATTTAAAAGCCTTGGACAAAATTAAATTCGCCAGATGTGTATCGGAGGAAAATAAATTGCGCTGGACAAAGATAAAATCCAATGGGCAAAATTAAATTCGCCAATGAATTAAAGCTTGGAAAATTGAAATTAATTAAGGCATTTAATATTTTCAAAATTTCGAAAATTAAAGATAGACATCTAAGCAAGATTGAATTTTGGAAGATCAAAGAGATTTGCCTGGATAAGCTCGCCATGGAGTTTTTTCGAAAAATAATGGAAACTTGCCTAAGTGAAGAAGAGAAAACAAATTGAGATAAAGAGAGAAAGAGGCAGTTGCTAAATAAATCAAGTTCTTCAGCATTATAATGAGTTTCAACAACTCATTTTTCACAAACACAGCTAAAGAGAAGTTAATCTCTCGAAATTCTAAGACGATCAATCCTTCTGCAGGAAAGATCGATTTTCTTAGAGGGAGGAGTAATTTTATACTGAAGAAGAATTTTTCTCGAGGAAGGAAAGGATTTATTTGCTGAAAGTCGAATTTCTGTGCAAGATAGGCGCACTTTGTCACTTGCTTTTTGGTTAAATCCTCAAAGTTTAAATCTGATCTGCAGCTGGAAGTTCTTTCTTGAGGTTTGAGGTTCAATTGAATAAATTCGCCATTCTCCTTCTGTCTTTTTCATCTTAGCTAAGCTCTTACCAAATTTCAATTTAAATCATTTACTTTCAACTTGCTTTTTCGCAGAAGTTTAATTATTTAATAAGCTGAAAGTAAAATATTCGAACACAAGGCACGAAAATAAATTATTTAAAAAGTCTCTGTATTAATGTTAGTATTTTTTACTGCAGGTTGATGACCATGGCGGGAGAATTGTCAAAGAAGGTGCCAATGAAGTTCGCCAGCAAAGGCACACAGCGAGAGTCGAAAATAAATTCAAAGTGGAAAAATGTCGCAGACATTGATCTAGGACATGTTGACTTCATAGAGTTCAAGAAAAGAGTATTAGGACAAGACGGACTTCCGACACCAATTGCCAGATGAATGGTGAGAAATGGGATTTTTTAGGCAGCTGGATTCCCGCCTGTGATGGACTGTGCTGAATTAATGGTAGAATGTACCATCCACTACGATGCTCAGAAGAGACAAATCATTGCACCTGAGGGCAGAATTCTGGTTCACCTAGGCGAGGTAGCCATACAGGAGACATTTGGCATCCCAACACATTCTCGTACCACCTACAAAACCAAGGAGGAAGCCAAGGGATTGTATGACAGCCAGTCAAACTTATGCGCCACAAATATTAATAAGGAATGGCTGGAGAAGCCTAAGACGTCAATAAAGAAGATGCCTAAGAGGCCACGCCGAACAGACTTTAAAGAAGACTATGGGGACATCATTTTGATGCTGAACAGAATAGCTGGCAACCCTCAAGGTGCATTTTTTTGAAAATTGGATGTATTACTTCATAGATGAAATCACTTCTGGCGTAAAAATGTTCAATTGGTCTTGAATGATAAGTAACAATCTTCACGAGCAGTTGGTCAATTTGGAAAAGACTAAGTCTTGTCACATGAGCTCGTATATTGTTTATTTATTGGCCAAGTCATATAAATACCCAGGACTAGTTTGCAAAGGAAAAGTTGGCAACGGAGAAAATGAACTCAGACCTTATGATTGCTACCCACAACTCCAGCTGAGGGAGAAATCTCATTTCAGGAGGGTGCACGATGCCTTCTTAATGTATATCACCAGAACACTTCAAGGAGGAGTGCATCAAAGGTTGAGTCATGAGGCAAAGAGTTTAATTAGTAAATACGGATCCTGGTTCATCCAGTTTCCAAAATTTACATATGTCAGGATCTAGGGATTTAGTGGAAATCCCTATAAGTTGCCCATCTATTTGACAAATCAGATGATCTTGCTTGAAGTCTCGAGGCAGCTGGAAGAATACCAGAACATCCAGAGGCCGACTAAAAAGGCAGCTATTACATTCCCATTTTTCATCGGGAATATGTTAGAATCTTGTCCGTCAGCGCAAGCAGCTGAGAGCGCCAGACTAGAAATCCAATGGTACCCGTTCACAGCCTATAAGTCCAGGGCGAATTTTGACCCACATCATCATATCCAGACAGTGGATGGGAGAAGGTACAAGCATAGAGTGGAATTGGAAGACTTCTGGGCGAACGCTGCTGATGAATGAGGTCAGGAGAAGATTATGGTCCAAAATGCCAGTAGACTTCATGAGGGCGATCGAACTTTGCCGAATGCCTGATCAGTTGCAGGACGATGGGAATTATGTCCAGCCACGCTTCGAGGAGAGCCGACCTCTTCCTTACGTGAAGTGGTCAGAGCCTGAGCATTCGGATTTGGCAACCCTGATGAGGCCAGTGACCAAGTACTCTCAGTGGTGGGTTGACCATCATGTCCAGGAGATGAGACAAAAAAGAATAACGCTCACGTATGATTTACTGAGCGAGACGGAGTTGTACTCCTCCAATGCCGACGCGTCCCATTAGGATTTGGTTGAGATTGGAGAGAAGAGGAAGGAAGTAGTTCCAAGTATGGAGCCTGCCCCAAAATGATAGAAGGGAGAACCATCTCGTTCTGCAGTGTCTCAGAATATTGATGAGCTGGTGGCCACCATAGACGAATCCTTGGTTGAAATGATTGGAGCTTCTGCAGTCCAAGAAGAGAACAATGAGCCTATTTAGTTGGATAGCGATGAGCCCTCACCTCATACGGGCACATAAATATTAGGTTTAGATAATGAGATGGAAGTCCAAGATGATGACTTTGAAGAGGGAATGATTTCCGCCCTCAGAGGAGTCTTGGATGTTCCCAATGAAGAGAACGTTTAGGAGGAAGATGGCATTGAGCAGCCTACCATTTCAGATTGGCTGATAGAGAGGATGGAGATTCAGGCACCAGAAGAAGCCCAAGAGGAAGATGATACTGCGGATTTCTTGGCAAGGTTAGAATAGATTGCTATTAAGAAACTTGCCAAGAAATTTTCTACCATTCAAAGGGACGAGGCTAGCAGCCGTTCCATACATATCGCAGTATCGACAGTGGACAAGCCACAAGATGAGATCACTCCCAAATACGCCATAAACACTATAGACCTTGGCCCGACAACAAAAGGTCAGGAAGTGGAAGAGCTGGACAATTCCGTCTCAACTATCAAGGTGAGACTGGAGAAAGAAGTGGCGAAAAAGGAGTATAAAAGGGGAGGTCGAACGCTTGAAGGAGTACATATGGCATCTGACCCAGCCACTTAATCAGGGTGATGCAGTAGCTCCTCCTCTTCTTAATCCCTCACAGAAAATAGCCAAGGATGTAGAGCAAGGGATGGTCACAGCCAAGGAGGCTCAGGAATGGATGATAAGTGAGGGCTCAGAGGCAGCCTCGTTCATGGAGAAATTGGCACTTGCCTATGGCAAAACTTCTTTTCTTTCTAGGCTGGTTGATATGGCAGAAACTTGGGACAACCTTCCAGATATTCAGGAGAGGCTTATTCCATGCCTCAGGGTCCTGGAGGACGTTCCAAGGGAAGAGTTAGTTGAAAGAAAGGTGATTGCTGCAGGAGCAACTCATGATTTTCACCATTGGTTTTGGGCAGTGACAATATGGAGAGAGATTCTGGAGAGGGCGAAAGCGGACGGGCTCAGAGTTGAAGAGGAAGTCAAAGAAATCCGGGAGAAAATTTATATGACAGCTGCAGATGTGTTTGATTGTGAGATTGTCCGGGAAAACGACATGCAGCTGGATAGGTTGAAGTGTAAGGTTCAGGAGATTTTCTTCTTTGCTACTGGACCAATTCTGAGACAGGATTTTGCGAGAGTGGCGAGTCTCTTGGCCATCCGGAATGATTTTGTGAGGCAGGAGGCAGATTGGGAGAGCACCTTCGCCAAATGTGTTGAAGACTTGGATGGACTTGAATTCAGGATTAACATGCTGCCACCGGTCACAATGGAGGAAGTTGTCACGGTCGTGTCCAGGTTCATTGGGCACGATGCTGCCCAAGAAGATAGGGATGCCTCTCCTTGATGATAGCTCCAACTGCCACTTCACTGCTTTTTCATTGCTTGTTTACTGATTGATAATTGATGTTATTTTGGGCAACCCTAATTAGGGTTGGGTTGTATTAATATTGGCCATTGATGTTGATTTAATCTTGGCCTTTCATTTCATTTTGAAAACTCTATTTTAACTGGTGATCTCTCACTTTCATTTGTGTGGAGACAGTGTATGAAATTGTTGCATTGAGACTATTTCCGATAACAAAAGTTCTTATGCATGATTTGCTTTGAATAACTTTTATTGTCAAGTAGTAAGCAAGGTTGCATATCTTCTTCTACCATAGATTAGAGTTAGAATTAAGTTAAGCAGAATTCGCTTTAAATATTGGTTAAGTGAATGAGAGATTGATCGTATAGATTCAATGGTGAAGTATTGCTCATACTCTCTTCAAATGGATGATTTGCATTCGATGCGTAAAGTTAGCCTGAGCTTATAATTGTGGAAGCTTAACTTCGGTCTCATTTGAGGCTTGAAAATAATAATCACACTCTCTTGAAGATTGCACCCACTTTGCGTAGTTGTCCCAGGGAGGCGAAACAAAGCGAGGTTATTCCTTTCACCGAATCTTTACTATCTCTTAAATTCCTAGGCGTAGAATAGATCCCCTAAACCTTTATCCTTTTGCTATTTTTTTTGAGATCCACATTGAAAGTCCCCATTGAAGAAGCTTTTAATGATAAATCCGCCTAAGTCCCAAACATGTGAAGAATTCTTTAACGTAAGTCCCTTTGTGTATTACCAGCAAATCACAACGCCCATTGAGCTTATCCACACGTCAAGACTTGACAAAAGAAACTTTGGAATTGCCATATGATCTTCTTGCAATCTTAGCATACGTGGTGGTTTTTCAAGAGAGGATAGAGTGTCTTTGGACATTTTATTTTGTGTGTTCGGTGGATGATAAAACGTACACCAACAGGACCCATGTGTGATTGTATACAAATTTGCAAATCTTTCCACACATGTTTTGATCCATGGGAGCTTGCCAAGATCCTTCAATATAAGGTCAAGGCAATGGGCGACACATGGAGTCCAAAATATAGTAGGGGGTGCCTCTCCATCAATAATCTACTAGCAACAACATAATTTGCTGCATTATCGGTCACCACTTGAATCACATTCTCTTTGCCCACCTCAGCTATCACCTCCTCTATAGCTTTACAAAGGTATGTGGCATTTTTGACATGGGCGGAAGCATCAATGGGCTTGATGAAGACGGTGTCACCTGAAAAAGAAGTAAAATCAATTATTCAATAAATTAAAAAACATAAATCAGCCATATTAATCACTAATTCAAATATTCAAATTTCAAATTAATCAATGCATTGAGGGAAGTACAATTACCTGTGGAGGAAACTAGAAAATTAAGTAGCGTCCTATTTCTCTTATCGGTCTAACCATCAATCATGATGGTGCAACCCAAACTCCTCCACTGCAAGCGTTGCTCCTCTAATTGTACTTTTACATCTGCCACCTTTTGACTCAAAATTGGGCCCTTTAATTCATCTTCGGTAGGGGCTTTCTTTGAACTCCGCCCCACATATGGTTATGGCATCAACCATATTTTGCCAAAAGGGAGACCTAAAACATGTCATAAATAAATTAATAAGCTACTTAGATAAGTATTGTAAAATGAAAAGTGTTAACTTTAAATTTGAATTCAATAATGAGATGCATCTAGATTCTAAAATTTAATTATAAATTTTAAAACAATTAAACGAAAAAGAATTACCTGGCTACATGGAAGGGAATGGTGCAATAGTACCAGAAGTCTGCAATTGTTTTCTTTGCTGCATCATGTGCGTCCTTGTTCCAACCCATGCTCTCAAGCGATGGTTGGGAACTAGGAGTACTGTGTGGTACAAAATATGAATCCACCCTAGATTTACGAACTCTAGGGCCAATGCTAACACTCCCACTACCACTAGCAGTAGCGGCAACACTAGGAGTACCCATAGCTAGTGTAGTAGCAGAAGCACTAGCACAGGCACTAGCACTAGGATGGTATGGAGGCATGGAAGAAGCATCTCCAACAACACCAATGCTCGCCAACTCCCGCCTCTACCTCTTTTTCATTTCTTTTTGCAATTCAAATGTTTCTAATTGCATTTGCACCTCACGAACAGCCTCAGGAGGTGCATTAATGCAACCCACTGCATTATGGACGGGTATGTGTGCAATATGGTATTTCAATCTGTTTATGCCTCTATGATATATTGTTTTGCAATATTTACATTTTGCCTCTCCTTGTTTCTACCCGGGAAAGATTTCAGCATGTTTCCAAGCAGGGTCTTTTCTGCTTGGGGTTTGAGACATTGTGAAAATATGGTTTGAATTGCAAATGAATGTGGCTGCAATAACAAGTAGGGTTTCTAAGATTATTTAAGTTGCAAGTAGGGTTTGTAAAAAAAGAAATGCAAACTCAAAAAAACAATGATTTTACAAATTACAATGAATTTTTTGTTAACAAAACACAAAAAACGAATTAAAATCAAACTTACCTCTTAGATTAGGCTTGAAATGCAATGCAAACTCCTCCCAATCGCTGGTAATGAGCTCTCAATGCACCTCCTTGCTGGTATGAAGCTTCCCAAATGACATTTGAGCCTGGATTTGTCTTCAATTCCTTGCTGGTTGGCCTACAATGAACTCTTGCTTTTCTTCACAGATCTCTTTTCTCCTCCTATTTTGCCAAGTGAATGAAATAAAGTTGCTTTTAGGGTTGGGGAGATGATATAAGTTAAAAAAAAACCAAATTAAATAATTGTTTTATGTTTTTTTTCCTTTTTTGACTTGACTCTGCTGGCCGAATCCTGTAGTTGGGACTCGCTTGAACTCGACGAGTCATGTCAGGACTCAGGAGGACTCGGCTATGTCAGGACTCAAGAGGACTCAGCCGAGTCTGAGTCTGAGCCACCAGGACTCGGCCAGGGTGACTCGGCTCGCGACTTGCCAACTCCCGTTTCAATGGTTTATATATCTTACTTTAGAAACTTCATTTGTCTAGAAGCTTCCTTTTACATCTTATATATATTTAACAGTTGTATTTTACAATATAAATGAGTGTACAACATATATATGTTAAGTGTGAAATGAGATCCAAGATCCAACACATGAATTAGTTTAGATCTAGCTTTCCATTTTGGCTTAACATTGGAACACAAACCAACTAGGGTTCAATGACTGGCTGATTACCTTAAAGGAGAGCCAATCTGCTAGGGTTTAGTTCCTTTGTTGCAAAGAGGGCAGATTTGATGTGTGTAATTGATTAACCTAATTGATATAACCCTAGATTTGAAAAGATGAATGATCACATAGACGAAAATGAAAAATTACAAAAGCGGGTCCAATTTGGAAAATGCAGATAGAGGGGCACTTGTGGTTAAAAGATAGGCTTGAAATGCAGGGACATGGGCTCTAGGCACCCTAGTTTGGGTATTTTTAGATGTTTAAATGAGAGGGAAAACTTGTTTATATATGCATCCCAATTGAATATTTGGACTTAGGCTGACTTGGGATCACTTTTAAATCGCTGAAGGCCAACACTAAAGTTGAGGATAATTTGAAAGTATAATCTTTGGACTAGGGTCCCCTTCTAGTTGACATCGACATATCAGGATTAGCCTATTAACGGCTCTCGTAGGCTAATGAGGCATGGTGAGAGAGTCATTTTGCAGTCACTTGGTGATTACTTGGCTCAGTTTTTGATTGGAGTAAGGTTTTCCATTATATTTCATCATTATTTCTATTTATGGAAACCTTATTTTATAATTTGATGTTGAGATGCACTTTATTAATAATATAATATTTTAATATTTCATAAAGTGCAAAAAGATTAAAAATACTGGAATCTTCTAGAAGTCAAAGGATAATATTATTTTATTGAGGCCGACCTCTAGAGGAAATGCATAAATAGACCTTGAGGTCTCACCATTTGGAGCATCCAGATTTGATGAATTGTTGATTGGTGAATTCTTCTTGAGTATTTGTGGAGCCAAGTGATCTGCAGATAATCAGATTGTCTTTGGGAACGAAAACTCCCATTGATAGCAATTTTGAGGGTGTGAAATATCACCTGAATTATTGCAGATTGGAGGTGATATTTCAGTCACTTCATTAGGGCAAAAATTTGTGGCCTAAGGCCAATTTTGAAGACTACGATTATAGGAGTTGGCTGGCATTGAAGAATAGTGTCTTGTGGCATCGAATCTTTGAAGGGAAAGGTCAGATCTACATTAGGTAATCTGAAGCCAAGTCTAAAGCCAAAATAGGGATGCCATTGGAGGAGCATTTTAATTCATTCCAGCTCATAACCAGTTCGATTCCTCTTGGAGATTGGTGCGCCTCATTTCCAGGGTTATGTTGATCATGTTAGAAGTTATTAGAGGCTTGGAGAGTTAGCAGATTATTTTATTTCATCATTTCCAGTCAAAACAGGGGCGACTTATTTAGAAATTCGTATTGGCTGCATATAGTCTTCAACTTCCAGAATATTCACTGCTTCTTCATTGGGGATACAAGGCGGCTCCTAAACCAGGTTCTTTGTTATTTTCATGCATGTTAGATGACAGTTAGTTGCATAATAGGAGGTACGGCTGTAGATGACAGTTTGCTTCAGACTTAAGCATTAATTCATATGTATTAGCCAAGAGTCTTGGCTGTTTGACATTAGCTTTGTATTGAAGTATTCATAATAATGGAGATATAAGTAGCTGATTTTCAATAGATACTCTTGCAAGTGGAATTGTAAATGATATGATGCATGGCAAGTGTTTTACAGAATGTCTTTTTGCTGTAGCTAGTCTTTGCATACCTAGTTTTCCATATATTTGCATAAAAATCCAAAAAGAATTGCATTTTTGCATGTAGATCAGATTGTAGGCATTGAAGGGGCACTTAAATTAGTCTTAGCATCCATTTCTATCACTACATCAACCAGCTACAAGGTTGCATATAAACTGTTTGACGAAATTACAAATAGCAATTAGGGCAAAATTGTGGTCAGTTTTGAGTTAGGCTCATTACAGTGCCCAACACTCATGTCCGAGACTTTTGGCTTAAAAGCTAGGGATGTTGAGGAATTTAATATATTTTCCCAATTTGGACCCAAAATGAACAAATTATTAATATAATTGATTGTACATGCAAAATAGGGTGCCCAATCTAGTGTGAAATTGTTAGGGTAACAATTTATGATGCTACAATATAATCCATGTGCCATTTGGCAGCAGAGAAACCAAAAAAATGAAGTGTGGCAAAATCGGCGGAAAAATGTGGCATACATAAGGCAACATAATTTTACCTGAGCTAACCTTACACCACCTTGACACTGCTTCTTGCTGGCCTGCCACAACAGGATGCAGCCACCACCCGATGTGAGATTGTTTCCCAAACAAAGGCTGACGGGATATTGGGCTGTTCCTCCTTGAGTTGGCTATGACCTCCTCTCAAGAATCATCCCTCTTAATCAAAATCCAAGTTTTGTTTTTTCAATGAGATAAACGTGATCTACAATAATTGTAATTGCAATTTATTTATCATCTCACTAGGACTGCTAAATGCCTTTTCCTATGAAAAAGAAAATGGCTGTCATCATATAATTTAGACCCTTACTAAGATCAAATTCTTAATAGGTAAAATGGAGAATGGACTATGGCCTATGGCCAATCAAATAAAAATACCAAATTTATAGATTTATGGTGTTATTTATTGGATGGGGACCTACATCATTGAAAAAATTGGTGCAAGAAAACTGAAAACCATCAGGCTCAGTGGATATACTTAAGGTGCCAAATGTCTATTTCATGGCTATCTTTTTCTTAAAAAGGTGAAAAAGATTAGGTCTTTTAGGAAGGGCCCTTATCAATGAAAAAAACGCGCCTATTATTCAAGCACTGGTCCCCAGCTTTCAATCCTACAGATGACCTGCCTAGTACAGTATCGATATCGATTAGACTCTCCTTGCTTCCCAATGCTTTCAGGAAAGTTCTCTTAGAAAGATAGGAGGAGCAAGAGGGTAGTACTTCATCTAGGAGTGTACAACTATGCAAAGATTCATGTAAACATAGATCCAGAACCCCTCATATCAGGCTGATTAGTATTGGATATGTAAGTAATTGAATGCAAGCAGCAGGCTGACTGTCTTTTAGGAATAGAAGCTTAAATGGATGTGGCCCTCTGGCACGATCTACCCTACTCAATTTTCCCAAGAGCAGCCACGTCCAATATATCAGGACACCATAAACCTACAAAGACAATGAAAAGAATAGAAAATCTCTTAAGTGGCTGATAGCATGATTAAGCAGCTCCAAAACATGAAAATACAATAATCAATCCAAATAAGAGCAATAGAAATATGATTGACAATTTGACAACAAATCTCACAGATTTTGTGCTAGGACAGTAAAGGAATAGCATCAATCATCAAAGCAATTACCCTTCTGATCCCTCTAAATTCTTTTGTTGACAGAAATTGAGATTGAAGAAATTCAAAATACATGGGTGCCACAAATCTTCATGTCATGGTATATTGTACCTATTAGGCGTGTACAAAAATTATAGAGAATACTACATTGCTATGTATAAATAGAAAAGAATATCAAATAGATTAGTAGAAATGAATAGGGGTGATACATATTATATGGATCCAGAGACATATTTGATAGTACGTGCCTTTTTAAAATAACAGGGTGTCACTGTAAAATTGTAAATAACAACAATCGATAACTAATGACATTTAGTTAGATATATAAACATGCTTTCTCTTGTGTGGAAAGGCTTCAAACTCAAAGCATAGGTAGAATACATTAACTTATATAATTTGATAAATTTCTAGACTACCAATGCATGGAATTATAGCCATCCAGGATTGATCTTGGGCAGATGAAATTGAATTAGCAATAGCTATTACTGCCTTTGTTATAGGGAAGCGCTGGTCAAAATCAACCAAAGAAAACACAAAAAGTCCATTCAATTCATCCATGGATTACACACTTCAAAACAGCAGCAAGAGGGAAAGTCAAGTCAAAATTTCTGGACCTCAGCCCCACAATTTCATAGATCACTCATAGCATGGAGAAAAGGAATTTCTTTGTAGATCTGAGGGGGTTGATTTTTGATACTGATTCAAAGTACAAAAAAATCAGCTGGAATGTCAAAGCACATCTCGGTACTATTGCATAAGTTCAATGTCAAATGTTAGATCCTACGTTCCATGGGTTTCTAGGACAGGGATGGTAAGAGACATTGAGACATGTTTCAGGAATGGCAGTGCCAAGAGGCCATTTTCTGGGGATGGGGGTATGTTAGAATTTAAATATAAATAGGGACTATTTTATATGATACAATTCAAAATATGTGAATTTAAAACAATTTCCACCATCTTAAACTAAAACTAAAATAAGCATAGCTTTGTAATTTTTGAAAATAAACAAACAGATGGAATGCACAAATTGTATTTTATGTATATATGTTCTTTGATTGTTATTTGATATCAGATGTGTTGATTTGCTTCTCATATGTTTTTTTAAGTTAATTCTTAAGATATTAATACTCTGACTTGTTTTTAAAGAGTTCACAACAGCACAAGATAAGAAGGATAAAGTCCATCCTAGTTTGTAACCAGTGGCCAGCATATTCCATAACTCTCCATTTTAAGAAAAAGTTGTTTATAAAACCAAAAACCCAGACATATATCTTTATGATATGCCAAATTTTTACTTCTAATGTAGCATTGTACCTCCCTGCGATGTTTAAAATATGACCAGAAAACCTGAGACAAAATAGTGCAAATGATATTTTAAGTTTCCTTTTTCACCAGCCTGTTCAAAATATATATTCAATCAAAGTAATGATTCCTATGGCCTTTCAAATATATCATTAATTTTAATACACACGACCTTATTTAGAGGTGGGGTATAGAATTTGGTAAGGGGCTCCCTAAGATCCTCTGGGCCCTTTTTTTTTCCTGTTTTTTGTTTTAGTTTGTATTAAAAATAACTTTTTAAAAAGTTTGATCTATAATGGATCCTGGAGTCAAAACTCAGAAAAGGAAGACGCTTCAACAATAGAAACAGTCAGGTACAAACCCACGCTGATAAGGACAACAAATTCATACACATGCGTTGGATCTGCAACTGTGGGGTCAAATCTGGACCTGCAGTTTCAACCCCCCCACTGCACAAATTAGAATGTAAAATGAAAAGGAAACTTTTCCACTTCCAGCTTCTGGAAGATCTTTCTAGAGCTAGAGAGGGATGCTCCAGCACCACTAGCAATTATAAATGAAGGTGGGAAGTACGTTTTTAATCATTGGGAGGAAGAATGAAATTGTAGATATTGAAGTAGGATTCCAATTCTAGTTAGAAGCTATATGCTTGACAATTGTGTGTACAATGAGTGGAGGAAGAAGTAGATTGCAGCCACTATCTTAGCTTCTCATTGAACTTGCCTGAATTTCAATAATATTACAGTAGAAGTGCAGTTGCTAATACCAAAGCTGGATTTTCTCTTTTGGGGTTTTCTATGTTAAAAATCTGGTGTTGCTTTAGTTTATATAACTTTCTTCCTTCATTGACTATCATTTAATTTGAATTTAAGTAACAAAGTCCTTTAATTTTGTGGTTCTTAATTTCCACAAGTATGGAGTTGACAAAGATTAATTTAGTATCAAAGCAGTTATGAATCTTTTGGGTATTTGCAGGATCATGCACAAAAGTTTGGCCAAGTTGTAGCATGTTATCTTTCATGGCAATGTTTTACAAATAGTTCATAGTGCCTTGTGACTTCAAGATTGGTGGACTCCTTAGTATTGAAAAACTCTAGCCACACGTCGGGATATTGGTCTTGAAGATGATAGGCAGATTGTTGAGGAGGTGCAACAAGGATTGGTTGGGGTCGCATTGGATAAGTCACAACTTTATCTATAGAGTGACTTATATTTTCTTATATCTATAATCTTACAACCTAAGTTACTGGGTCCTTCTGTTTTGGCCCCCGTACCTGGCAAAATTTGGTTCTGGTTCTGGTTCTGTTTGGGTCCTTCCTGGGTCCAGCCAGGGTTCCTCCCTGGGCCCCTGGGTTCTCTGTGTGAACCCACAGAGAACCCGGGGACCCAGGGAGGACCCATGCATTTATTCATACTAGACCAAAGGAGATTTCTTAGAAGATTTGTCACAGATATGGCAAATTTTTCCAAATAGTATTAAACACATAAAATTTATAAGCACCTGTGCATAAAGCCACTTGACATGTACCAAACAAAAGAGCTTATCTACTGCTGTATTCTTATAACCAACAAACTTATATACCGCTATATTCATATAACAAACAAAAGAGCTATAATGCCGTATTCTTATTA
>VDFB02322110.1:34044-51035 GCA_007258455.2 Sequoia sempervirens
TTGGATGGAAAGGTTCTATCCTTAGTCATGCTAGTAAATTGCAGCTCTTGGCTAGTGCTCTTCAAGGGATCCTGATGTATTTTCTTTCCATTTTTAAAAACCCTAAATATATTGCTGAGAAATTTGAAAGAATACAAAGGAATTTTCTCTGGTCTGGTATGGAGGAAAAGAAGAAATTGGCTTTGCTAAGTTGGGATGTTGTTTGTCTTCCTAAATCTAGTGGTGGTCTTGGTATAAGAAAAATCCAACCTTCTAACAAAGCCCTTCTTGCGAAGGTTGGGTGGGATCTACTAAGGAATAGGAAGGATTGGTGCACATTTCTAAATGCGAAGTATCTCAACAACATCCCCCTGATCAGATGTCTCTTGGATGACCATTCCAGTGGTTCCTTAATTTGGAACAATATCTGCAAGATCAAAAAGTTGCTACACTCTAGGTTGAGATGGAAACTCGGTAGTGGCAACAATTTTAAGTTTTGGGAGGGCCCCTGGCTGCTTGAAATACCCCTTATTCAATCTTATGTTAGGAATTTGATGGCCCTTGCCTCTGTGTTTTTTGGAAAAAATTTGAGAGACTACTTGTGTGGGCCACATGGTTCCATTAAGTTGAAGATGTTAAAGAGTTGCTGTTCTTACTCCTCAGAGTTAAGGCATTAGGGTAAAACTCTTCAGGACACACTCTCTCTCAAACTAGAATACCCATTTCAGCTCAAGAGGATGAATTCGACTGGACCAAGGAAAGCAAGGGTAATCTCTCTGTTAAGTCTGCTTACAGTTTGTTGTCTTTGCAAGGAACTAAAAATAGTATTTGGAAACATGTTTGGAAAAAGCAACTTACACCAAAAATAATCTTTTTTTTGGTGGACGGTGAGTTGTAACAGGATGCTCACATAGGACAACCTAAGAAAAAGGGGATTTCAAATCCCTAACAGATGTATGCTATGTAAAAATGATGAGTTTGTCCCTCACTTGTTACCCCACTGTTCGTTTACTGCTGAAGTTTGGGAGTCGGCCTTCCAAAGGTTGGGTATCCATTGGACCATAAATGGCGATCTTAAGAGCTTTGTTAATTGGCTCTGTCCCTATCAACACCCTCTACTTAAAAAAATTTGGCGACAAGACCCTCCCATTTCATGCTGGTGCCTATGGAAAGAAAGGAATAATAGGATATTTAGAAATGTGGAAAAAAGCCCAAAGGAGGTCTTTAGTATTGCCTTTAGACTTATTATTGAGAATGTATCCTTGTATGTATGGAAACCTCTGGACAAGCCTCCCTCTGTCTTGGAAATCACTATCGCCAAATCCTGGAACAAGACTTTGGATCTCAATTCCTTTGACAACTCAAAAGCCTTGGCTAGGCTTAACACTGTCTGGAAACCCCCTCCTGATGGTTGGCACCAACTTAATTTTGATTGTGCTACTGCTGCGAAAGGAAATCCCAACCTGGTTAGCATCGGGGGCATCATCAGAGATCAGAATGGCATAATGGTGGCTAGTTTTACTAGTGGTATAGGGATACAAACCTCTATGACAACAGAGGCAAGAGCGCTTTTGAGTGGAGTCAAAATTGTTGTTACTCTAGACATAAAGAAGCTACACATTGAGGGAGACTTCAAATATGTGATTGACTCGATCAACAACAATTATTGTTAGGGATATTTTGTTTGATATACAGCTCTTACTCAACAAAATTGAAAGGATGAAACTAACCCACACCTTCCGTGAAGGCAATAAAGTGGCCAACTTCTTGGCCAATTTGGGTTCTTCCTAGGAATCATCAAAATGTTGGAGGAATATGGCAGCTCTCCCCTTGAATGTCCAAGGATTTATCCTTGAGGAGCGAAAGAAACATAACTCTTTATGATGAAGATTAAGATCCCCTTCGTGGACCGAATTACATGTCTTTTCACCCTTGGTTTAGGTATGATGTGCAAAATGTTTGATGAGATGGATGGGTATGTGCGGGTGATTGGGATTGTTTGTTCTGCCCAGCTGGATTCCCCACAGGTTTTATGTGTTGTCTCGTCATTGGTACGAGCCTTATCCCAATAATAAGAGTTTTTTATGTGGAACGTGCGAGTGGCTAAAATCTTTCTCAAACCTTTGCTTAATTATGGGCTAATAATTAATGCTTCCCATATCATGATGGCCTTTCACTCTATCTCGAAGTACTTCATCAATGCTTGCAATGGCTCCGCAACCCTAAGCCTCTTGGAAATGCCTAATTGTACGTGGGAAAATCCTATCGCCTTAATTAGGCAAGATATGCAGTTTTTTTATGACGGTTATCCCTTTGATAAATTTTCTATGCACATTGCCCTTTTGCATTTTGAAAAAGAACCCATATTGGTTTTCCTTGTGACCGTTCACTATTCTCTGTGTGAATATGGGGGATGATTGTGTGAGAACTGAACCAGGCTCCTGCAAGGAATTCCGTTGGGACGCTCTTGTTTGGCATATTTGCGTGGAAGGTGGCATAGCACCTCTAATGGAGAGTTTAAAAGGGCATGATAAGAAAATTTTCAGCTCAGTTTGCTCACAGTTGGCATGACAGAAGGGTCACGGTGGTTGGCATTATATTTGAGATCAATGAAGATGTCATTGCCAAAGTAACGGGGCTTCCTTGTTCGAGACAAAAGCTTAAAAAACACACAAAGTTGCAAGACATGGATAGTTTGCAAACCTTCTTCAGGGAGAACAAATGGCCTACGAAACTTCATGCGGGTTTCGATTGGAGCAAACTTCTTGCGCCATGGGATCAGGTGTGCCTAGTTCTAATGAAATATATCACCTTAGAAGGTTGGTTTAAAGTCTTTTATTTCTATCATTTATCGTTACTGAATCACCTCCGCCATAGGATGCTTATTAGTTTTCTTTTTTTCCTGCTTTTGTCCCTTGAAAGCTCAGTTAAGGAAACCATGGAGCTCATAGCTAAGAACCCCGATAAACTACCCCCTCTACCTCTGCATCAAGGGCTTATCCTGTGCCTTTATCATTTTCACCTTTTTCTTTGCCCTTAGAAACCCTTTTTTGCTGTCATAATTGAGGAACCAAGCCTTATGATCCGTCCCCTTCCCCTTCAAAACCCTCCTCACCTGTCTCTATTGGTGCTAAGAGAAAGCTCCCTCCCATTGTTAGCCAACTTTCTGAGGACTCCAAACCCAAGCCTCTTGCTAAATAGAAGAAGGGTGGTGCAGGTCTGGCCCAATCTAAGGCAGTTGTTGGGCTCTGCGAACTAAAGAATACCCCCACTAAGAGGGGGAAAAATGCCTGTCAAAGGCAAGCCTGAACCAAAAAAGGAAAAAAGGGCATCACCTTTCATGTTGAGGAACCTCCCATGGATAATGATGAGGACGACTCTGCGTCCAAAGACTCTGAAGAGGATACTGTGGTGGCCGTGAGTGTTAATATAGGGGTGGAATAGACTAGCGTTTAGAGGTCCAATAGGCTGGCTAAACATAAGGCGGAGGTCTTGGTGGATGATATCTCTAGCAACTCGGAGTAGGAAAAAGGTCGGGATGACAACAAACATGACACGGTCGAGGAAACCGAGGAGTACACGGAAGGACCTAGCCACTGCCCAGAGCTGAATTGGATGATTCTGGAGGAGTCCGCACTGAATTCCTCCAATCATCAAGCTTGGGTGGAAGAGACCAATAGGTTGGATGCTGCGAAGGAAGATGACCCCAATAGCTTGACTACTCGTGTCGACAAACTGGAAAGGAGGCTCACGAAACTGACCTGGTTCACAATCAAAGTCATTCATCACTCGGCTGCCACTCTTTCGGCGGTGCTCAAGGATGAGGTTAACAAAAAGGCTGCTGATTCTGATCCCAACAATAGTTTGGTTGGGGAAGATGTGTTGAAATTCCTCATGGAGGAATGGGAGGGTATTGCTAGGTGGTGGGGGGTGTCCTGGCCATTTTTGGGTGGGTTGTTATTTTGGCGTCGTTCTGTTGTCTTTGTGTCTGGACTTTATGTTGTAACTGGTTAATTTTGTCTTTTTTGATCTGAACTCTGGCCCTTTGGGATTTTCATGTTAAGGGTACTGCACCCTATAAATGCAGCTTATATTATCAAAAACACCTTCACATCTCCATAAACTTAGCTTTTGATCCGCACAACCATATCTGCAAATGTGGAGATATGTAGAGCCAACCTTTATACCACTGAGAACATTGTCAGAGAATCAACACAAACTTCAATTTGTCATTTTCAAAAACACCTTTCCGGTAACCCAAAAGACTTGAAACTTGGATCATACCTGCCTTGACACAATATGAAACTATCTTCCAAACCGCAGGAGCAAAACTCTATCAATGGAGAAATGGGGAACATTTCTCAGAGACTCTGGCAACCAAACAGCCAGACTGCAACATACTCCAATGAACTTTTGGCATCAATGACAACCAAACTGCAACATTGGTATGCCTGATTCTATCAGCATGTTAGACTTTCAGCTTCCCCCTTGTGGAATATTCCATTTCACATAAACTTATTTTCTTTGAAATCTATGCAGGGAATAAATGAACCCCAACTTGCCCTGGCTATTATAAACTCAACATTAATAGGCTTCCAGAAACAACACGGGGAATGAAGAACAGAAATAATCAGAAACTGTTATTACATAGTGTCAAGGTATTGGGATCCAGACCAATAATGTGCTGAACTCCTTGTACTTCAGAAAGGAACTCATTTGGCTTCATGGTGTAACCAGGTTACACATAGTGATTACGAGATTATTATAAATCTCATTGCTTGAGCTTTAGAATCTTGGGTCCTCAAAGCTTATGGCACTTCTCAAATTACAAATATCAACAGGAGAATGCCAATTATAATATACAAGGTAATTGACACCTTGAAGGATATACCTAACCTTCACTATGAAAAGAGGAATACCAACTTTTGGTGGGTCGTGTTGCACCCCTACAAAACTTGTCTTTCAGAGGCTGTTTTCATGAGTTTGCTGAACCTGTCTTTTAAAGTGTGGAACATAAAAGCTGAGTGTCGTGTTTTTATCCATGATGCATTTGTTGCTTGTTTCATCTTGAGCCAAGCTGTGTCACTTCTAAGGTTTCCGGGTCCAGCTGTCAAATCATGTGAAAGTAGTATATGATAGATTGTTCTTTGTCAGAAAAATGGCCAAAACAAAAGAGGAGTGTGCTTGGTTGTGGTTCATCAGTTTTTAGATGGCAATGACTTAAGAAGAGTACTCCAAGTAGATGGTTGCCAATGTCTTAAGTGACAATAATCATGTAAAAGCTCACCTGGACCTACTTTGTCATCTTCAAGTTGCACGAGTCACTAAGAAACGTACCAAATAGATGAAGTGCAAAGTCTAAGAGGCAGAGAGGGTGTTGGAGCATGCCTGGATCAACTATACCAACTTTAAGTGGCGAGGACATTACCAAAGCACACCTAAAATATCTAGAACTCTGTTTGAGCAGCCAAATCTCATGTGGAGCGCACCTGTTTAAGTGGTCAACTCCAGCATGGAGCATGCCTTGTTGATATTTGTCAAGTATTAAGTGGCAATTACCTTGAAAATGCATGCCTTGTTGATATTTGTGAACTGTTAAAATGGCAATCACAATGAAAAACCATGCCTTAGATGATTAGACAATCTTCAAGTTATGCCATGTTTTATGTGGGAAATACCCTCTAATGGTGCACTAACCTGTGTTGGAGGCTAAAACAAAGAAAAAAGACACATATAATCAGCAATAAAATATAAAGCAAGTGTGCCCTTGTGTTTATATTGCCTAGTTGATTCATGGTTTCAACAAATCAGTGAAGAGCAGCTTTGGAGGGTAAGTTTTATGTGGCAAATACCCTCTAATGGTGCACTGACCTGTTTTGGAGGCTAAAAAAGACACATATAAGCAGCAATAAAACATAAAGCAAGTGTGCCCTTGTGTTTATATTGCCTAGTTGATTCATGGCTTTAATTGTAACTAGATCGTGCACAGGAGTAGAGAGATTTGTAATGATGTACTTCTATCTCAAGAGAAGTACAGTTACCTGATTTTTGTTTTCTCTAGGGACTGTGTTTGATGTAATACCCCTCTTTTTTCAATATGAATACTTGAACTTCATCCCAAATAAAATGAGTGTACACTGCACAACTTGTACATTTGTTGTTGTCTTGTTTTCTCACATTGTATCAATTTTGATATCAAAATCTTATTCAATATTTTTCATATTGGTAGACTGAGAAGGAAGCTGGGGCAAGTCCCTTGTCACAATATCTTGTTATTCTGCGACAAAGGTCAGAGCAAAGAAAAGCAAATCTGCGAGAATCCAGGTTGGTCAGGTTATTGTGTGCTGCATTTTTCTTTATGTTAATCTTTATGTAAGATCCACATGCATTAATTCCAAATCATTAACAAGCAATTTCTTTTGCTGACAGTGTTAATGTCGTGGATGACAAAAGTACACACTTAACAAAGGATATTTCTAGATCTAGTGATGAAAGTGATCATGATGACATTGAAGATGGAGCTAAAGTATTCAACAAGAATTGGCTGCCTGAAAAGAAGTCAAATAAGTAAGCTTGACTACATTGGACATGGATTTTATTGTTCAAGTTGTTGCAGAAATTACTTTAACTGATGCATTATCCTTTTTGTTTTTCTTTGTCAATTGATTATTTACTTAAAGAGAAATAAAAATAGATTTTGAGCTTTGATTTAGGTCCAAGAGAAAATATCTTCTAAAATCTATATCTGGAATGATAGATACAATATTGAAATTTCTCTTGTTAAAAATCTGTCTCAGAGATATTGCTTCCGACTCCAACATGCCCCACAAGTCTCATTTGTATGATGCAACAGCAATTGGAGAGGATGACATAGTAGAAACTCTGGAATTTTCTTCAGATGAAGATGACGATAAAGTGTATGAAGATGATTCTGCACTTGAAGATCGTGAAGATGATAGTGAAAAAGATCTTGAAGATGATCATCACCCTGCTAAAAACCGAATTGGGAAGAGTGGAAAGGTGAATGGCAATTTCTCAAAAGCAGCTAAGCATCATAAAAAAAAGAAAAAACTGGGAAAAAGAAGGAATTCTCAAAAGAAACAGAAATTTTCTCGAGATAAATCTTAATGAGATTAAGTTACAGAATAAGCTCGACAGTTTCATTGTGTTTTCCGGTTTAATTTGTCACCCATTTCTTACCGAACATCAGATCTATTCAGAGTTAAGTTGCAGTAAAGTCATCAGAAAATACGTCAATGGTCAAGAAAGAGTTGGTTATTACATGCAGACCAAGCATTAAATATGTGACTCTGTTTATGAGAAAATGCTTCAGTAGCTCATTTATGTAATTAACACAGATATCATGGTTTATCCTGATATCCTGTCTTATTTAGAGTAAACAATCTAATTCTTTAGGTAAACAATCATCTATAATATCTATCTCAATGTATTTTAGTTTCCTTCAATTGTATCCTGCATTAATGGCTCTTGGAGCCTACACTGAGAACCCTTTTATTTATCTCATATATGCTTTGCAAATTTTATTTATATACCTTGATATTAATCAGGTCAATTGTGATCCAAGCTTCTAATGTAGGTTTTGAGCAACTTTTTAATAGATGCTATAGTCAGAATATTCAAATTTTCAACTTAAAAAATGCAAATGTTAGAAGCTTCTGTTGTATATGTGTTGTATACTTTGCATGTTTTATACGCCTTCTAGACTAAACTCGTCCCTAATAGGGGGTTTTTTACTTGTGGTTTTATATCTGTTGTGCCTATAAATAATTGCATATGAATTAGGATTAAAAGACAAGCAAGAAATATCCATTGCATTGTGAAAAATTGAGATAATACCACGAGTAGTGAGTGTTGTTTTAACTTTTTGTTGGCCCTTTACCCAAAATGATTTCCCAAGGTAAACAATCATGTCACTATGTGTGCCATTATTTTATATATCTATTGCATTCAAGATTCTATTAGCATTGTTTTTTAATTTGTAAATGCTTTTATGTAGCTTT
This sequence comes from Sequoia sempervirens, assembly GCA_007258455.2. NCBI lineage: Eukaryota > Viridiplantae > Streptophyta > Pinopsida > Cupressales > Cupressaceae > Sequoia > Sequoia sempervirens. The sequence goes on from VDFB02322110.1 coordinate 42,045, forward strand.
TATTGCATCGATGTTTCAGATCACACTCTGTGATCCATCATTTTCATCCTCAACCTGATGATGGATCATGGAGTGATCCAAAACATTGATCATTTAATTAAGCGTTGTTTCTTTAACATTGATCCATCTCCAGAAGTGTTTCCATATTCATTACATGGACCGTGGAAATATCATGTTATTAAGCATTGTTTCTTTTGTATTGGTTTATCAATATTATATTTCTTCATTTCGTATCAGAGCTAGGTTTAGCTAGATCTATATGGGGAAGGCGAAACCTTTTCTTGAGTTAAAGCTTTGCATAGATGAATTTTGTGCATGAAGGAAATAACAAGCACTTCGAGAATGGAGATTGAAAAGTATAATGGCCAGAACTTTGAGCCATGGAAGCTCAAGATGAAACATGAATGTTCATTTCCTCTTGTGTTAGTTCGGCCATTAAACTTGTGTTAGTGCTACATCAAGTATGGCTCATATCTACAACATGAAATGTTTTTTCCTCTCCTATCACTATTTTTGCATCTTGCCAGTGTATTGTAAAGTCTGCCATAGTGCATACTAAATCTATATAGTTCACTTTTTTAAAGAACATTTCCCTACTCCACATCTCAGGGTTTGGAAAAATATGGGGATTTTTTGAACTGTGTATCCATTATTTGTGAAGATGCTTTATCTAATCTGATTGATGGAAGAAGGTTTTATAGAATCTGATTAGAGAAAGATGGTTTATTTGAATTTGATTGGAGTTTACTTTTGTTTTTTAACATTTACTCACCCTACATCTCAGATTTTGGAAAAAGATTAGGAATTTTTTGAACTGTCCATCCATTATTTGTAGATATTGATTGAAGAAGCTTTATCTAATCTGATTGATGGAAGAAGGTTTTATATAATCTGAGAGAAACAGTATTTATTTGAATTCAATTGTAGGGTTTATCTAATGCATGGAGGGAGTAGAAACCAGTGGTGGAACATATATATGAAGGCCCTACACATAATCGTTCAAATGATGATGAGTTGCAAAATTCTCAGACAAGGGGTAGGAATTTTGAATTGATAGAAAAATGCTTTAGGAAAGGATGGAAAAGAGTACACGGATTATAGTTTAGAGGGTAAGGAAGAGTATATAACCTCCTAGGGAGAGTGGAACATTGTGAAAATATAAATCGGCCTTTACATTAGCCTTTTTTTGATGTAGGAAGTTACTCTCTTTTTGGGGTTAGAGATATTTTATGCATCCCTCGAACATATCCAAATCTTGAGCAATGTAAATATGCTCTACAGTTAAACATCATGTTTTGAGGTTTATTCATTATAAAATCTAGAATATCATTTCATGAGATTAGATACATTTGGAGTATAAATTTAACATGTCCGCATGCACCATAGGTGAAAACACAATCTTATGACCCTTAAGTAAGACATGGATGTGGGAAAAAAGGTGCAAAGGATGCATGACCATTGTTGGCCATCCACATGTGATTAAAAATATTACTCATTTTGTTAATAGCTCCTAAGGGACAAGCACAATTGTCTTCAATTATCGATTTATAAAGTAGATTGATGATTGTTAGGAATGTATGTGAAAGAAGATTGAAAACATATCATGGTTGAAGCTAGAGAATATTTAGTGTTTGGGGATGAGCTATTGAGTATAAAAAAAGTGTATTATATGTAAGTTAAATAAAATGTATTGTTTAAATTTGTGTAATGTTTTAAAATTTAAAATTGAATTTGAATTAATATAAGATGATGTGATAGTAGAATTATATTTTGTTAATGCATTAATTTTATATGTTTGTATGATTTTGTTATATTTTGAAATACAATATGAGTTCTAGATATAATGTTAAAATGCAAAATTAATTTGATTAAATCAAAATATAATTTTTACATGATGTTTGCAATTTGTATGACAATAGTAAATACCTATTGATTAAACATGTAAATTTGAACAATACAAATATTACATACGATTTAGAATAAATGATCATTAACTTTGAATTGTTGTGTGAAGAATTGCTCTTATATTGAACTTTTCAAAATTTATAAAAGGTTCTATTGTTGGTGGTTGACTATTGCATAACAAAAGATTTTATGGCACTATAACTTACAATTTTTAAAGTGAATGTGTTTGACATCATCTACTTGGAAGATAATTTGTAGGTTCTTTGCTTAGCTATGTAAGGGTGCTATACTACCAACCTTGCACTTAAATCCACTAGTCACATTTTCTCCACAAGTAATATCAACTTGCTTGAGTTGATTGCAATTCATTTGATTTAATTGTTCATTGTAATCTCCATTGTAATTATTGTGTAGTACACAACCTTGTTGAATACACTTTTTTTTTCCAATAACTTTTTCTATTTAATCAATCTCTCTACCTTCTACATCTTATTAGCAATAATTGCATATATGAATAATGTATTATAATCCCTTGTATTAATTCTATTATATTAATATCATATTTCAATCATCGACATGAAAATTTAAATATTTAAATTAATTTTTGTGAAACAAATTATATAAATAGAACAAAACATAGAATGTATTAAATAATTCTATTATAATTTATAAGTCAAAATATAAATTTTCAACTTTAACAATTACCTACAACCTTCCTCAAAAATTAGTGCAAAATATTCCTTTCATTTCATACTAAAACCAAATGCATATAAATAAAACATATACATATATATATTTACATTGTATCAAAGATAAATCATATAGATTCTTTAATGATGATGATCATACCCAATTCTCTCTCTAATTGTCCTCTTCAAAGCTAATTCTTTAATTAATATAATAATAGGTGAAAATTTAGAGTTGACCTTGTTTAGGTAAGTTTGTTTTTTTCTTAGAGTTTGATTGAATTTATTTTTGTTGAACCACTTTGTTAGGTAACATGATGTCTACATTGTGCATGATGGTTTAACGAGGAGGAGGTTCAACATATGGTGTTTAGTCAAACCCTCAAAATTTATAAAGCCACCAAATTTTGTAGAAGTGTTCATTTTGGAGTTATTCTTTTATGATTCAATTGAACTTGTAGAACCCGTGAGGATGAGTGAACTCAAAACTAATGAAGTTTAATTTTTTTAAATTTTTTTTAATCTTTGTTATTATAAATATATTTTTTTAAATGTAATATACATGTGTATTTTATTAAAAATGTTTTAAATTTGATTTTTTTAAAAAAATTATTAAAAGATATTAAATTTTGTTAAAAATATAAAATTAATATAATCTTTAAAAAAAAGAGAAGATAAAAACAATATTAAAAATGATATAAAATTTATTTAATTTTTTTATTTTATATAAATTTGATATTAATTTAATATAAAAGTGATGGTGAAAATCACATTTAATTAATAATAAAATTGTTTATATTTTATATTTTATACAAAATCAATATATTGATATCAATTTTTTATATTAAATTAATAAATAAATATTTATTTAAATTCAATAAAAAATTATAATTTAATTTATATTAATTGATATATTTTAATATCAACAAAATTGATATAAGTTTATATCAATCAATATAAATTTAATAAAATTTAATTTATATATTGATTTATATAAATTTAGAGTCCAATCTATGTAAAACAATGTAATTTTAAAATTTAGATTTAGTGTATACAAATATTAATTGATATAAATTTTTATCAATCCATTGATATAAAATTGATATCAATTTGATTGATATAAAATTTATGTTGACTGATTGATACAAAATTATATCAATGGATCATACTGATATCAATTATTATAGGTCGACATTAATCAATATCAATTGACATGAATGGATGTAATCAATATCAATCAATATCTAGTGATATCAATTATCAATATAAGTTTGAATAAATTTATAGAAATAATTTATATGAATGTTCAAATTTATAATTTAGATAACCTATATAAATTCATATTTAAATTTAATATTGATGATATCAAATTGATATAAATTAATATTGTAGTGGAGGAAAATTGACACCCCTCGTCAAGGGCGAATGCTCCTCGACCACCTTAAGGACCAAAACTTAGGGGACAAAGATGGGAGAACAAGGGAGATTGCTTATATTTTGTATTTTATGATGAATTAAAGGATAAGATTTTTAGGGACAGAAAGAGTAAGCTTCAGAGGTCTTGTGAGTAAAGTGACAGGCTCTTGCCCAAGCACCACTGTGTAACACGTGAACATCCTTGTGATGCATTGTAGTCTCGTACGAACCAAAAATAGAGTTCACTGTTGGTATAAATAAAGTCTTGTACCTAGTTAATTCATTACTAAGGGACTTAGGGGACTTATTTACATGTTAAGTTTACTTAGGTCCTAGGAATCTTTCTAGAAAGTGTTAATTGTCATTAGTTGTTATCTTATCTTTTGACTTGTAATACATGTGACCTAGGTGGTAGTGATAAGTTGTCTCATGTCATATGATTAAGACACTTGTCATAATCGTATGTGATCTTATGTTTCAGCTTGGCTATATAACCAAGGGTTCTTTCATACATTGTACACACACATCATTGAATCATATTTGCATAATTGATAAGAATACATCTTATTCTTGTCATATTCATATTCTCACTTTGTGCTTTCCATTTGGTCTCTAGATCTTGTTCCATAGCCAATTCTAATATGGTATCAGAGCGGGTTGGGTGCCTTTGGATAGCCTTTTTTTGAGAGATCTTGGTAAATATTGAAAATTTGAGTATTGTCTTCTCTTGCATCATATGATATCCGGAGAATCAGAAAAACTTGATAGAAATACCAGTTTTTTTGGGGGTTCCTTTTTTTTGGATCTTTATTGCATGTTCAAATCGAAGCTTGTTGGTGCAAATCTAAGCTCACCATTGAGTTCAAAAGGTTCGAGAAAGTTGGTTTTTCCTTTTGTTTCATCCGAATCAAACACATGAGGCCAAATCTATGAGGATTTGAAGCTGAAGAGTGGTTTCCATATCCAGAAGGTACCTACAATTTTGGAGCATTTTGGGTGAAATCCGACCTTGCCATCATTTCTAGAAGGGCCAAAAACCTTAAGATCAATTGTCAAATCATCCAAATCTGACAAGTTATTCGTCGAGGAAAAACAAAATCTCCTAGGGAACCGTACGACCTGCTAGGTCGCCATTATTGCGATGGTACATTTTTTCAAAAAGATATTTTATTCAACCTTTTTAATATTTTATTTTTTTTGTAAAAAAATATATATTATTGGGTCGATATTAATTTGAAAAGGTTTTGACAAAAGAAAAATAAAAAATCTTTTGTAAAGTTTGTGGTTGTAGACTGGTACGTTTGCATACCTATAGACTCATACCCGTGGGCCCCGCAGGTGGTACACAACTCACCACATGGTGGTGCTTCATGTACCATGTCCATGTTCATGTCCTTTTGATCACCAAAGAAATGATGAAGTGATCTACTACTTCTATAGACATCTTGCACAGAGAAAGTAAAAGAAGGAAAATAAAGATGAAGGAAGAAAAGAATAAGGCTAAGAAGTTGAATAAAATCATAGTGGCTAAGAAGAAAAATGAGGAGAAAGACTTGGATGAGTGGAATAAAAACTCTAACTAACTAGTTGGTGATTGGAATTCTCTAATGAGCTTCCACAACTTAAAAACCACCTAGGTGCTATTTTTATTCCCGATTGTTTAGTTTTTTGTGTTTTGTTGTTCCCTTCTTGTTAGACACATAGGACAACTAAGAGAGGGTGAATCAGTTGTACATTAAAACCTTCACACCCTCATTAATCTTCAAACGCTTATTAAGTATTGGCATGCATGTAAACAAATGAAACATCAACACATCAACAACCATACACAATAGAACACCAAATTTTATGTGAAAAAACCTAAACAAGGAAAAACCCCTATGAGATTAACTCACATATATATGAATATCAACACCATTTACAAAAGGCTCACTATCGGAAGAGCTCACTGTCCAAAGAAATCATTGTCTAAAAGAAATAAAGGCTCACTGCCCAGGCAGATCACTTCTTCTAAAATAGAAAGAAAATAGAAATAAATTGTTACAAGGAGGTTCACTACCTCAAAGCAATAGGAGAAACCACCAAAAAAATCCTTCACCATCCACAACCTTCGGCTCATTGCCTCCAACAACTTTAGGCACATTGAAATGTAGTCACCTTTTTCTCACTACTTTTGGTAGTCTTAAGCATTCATGCTCACACTTAGATCACAACACTTGATCAAACTTACATCATTTTGCATCAAATCACCTCACACATAGTTCTCTAACAATTGAACTTGCATATATATCAACCGCATTCTCAAACAACCTTCTCTAGTTTGGCCTCAATGAAACATATGCACCTCAAATGTGCAACCACCAAATAGGTCAACACCAAACACTTCTATGGTGGAAAGAAGTGAAGACGAAACACACCAAGGGTTAACCAAGACCCAAATCTACACCAACACGCTACACTAGGCTTCCACAATCCATGAAGCACATCCACAAATAACGCTAACATGCTTGGTTGGCCAAATCGGCATTAATGCTACCAAGAAACCACATACACACTTCACCAGGTTCAGAAACATCTTGCAATTTGTTGGCATTTAAATTAGCACCTCTGGAGTGTTGATTGTAAATGTTCAACTATTTCAAATTTTTTGCAACACTTCTTCATTATTTAAAGAGAAGTCCCTCTCTACTGAAAGCAATGCGTAAGGAAGGGAATAGTAAACTAAGGTTCCTAACTTTTTGTACTTCAGTGGTAGGACACAAGGGTGCACAAACACAATGCGCCACAGCTAAGCTTTTTCTCTGGTTTCTGCAGATCTTAACTACGATTGTTCTAACAATCTATCCAATACCTTGAAGGTAAACAGAGTATGAGGGTAAAGGAGTGGGAATGAAGGGTTGGATCACCTAAATTTTCCGTCTCCTGAGAATATGACCGAGGCTCTGAACTCTCGGGTATACACTGGGATAAGGTTGGTACAAGCAAACACTCTTTACGGTAAACTAGATTTGAGACCTGCCAAGGAGGAGGAACCCCTATCCGAGGTATGGGCTAGGAAATGGTTTACAAGAAACAACAAATTAACGATGTCTTGGCCAACAAGCTTGCTAAGGAGGAGGAACCCCTATCCGAAGTATAGATTGAAGGACAATACATTAAACAACAACAAACGATAATTGTTAATGACAAATATCCAAGGAGGAGGAACCCCTATCTGAGGAGGGAAATGAAACAACAAGCTATTTGAAACAAGACGTGGAAATAACTCAAATAGGTAGATCAAAATGCAAGCGCCTTCTGATATTCTTCTTCAAGCTTTATCAACGAATTACAAAGGTTGGGATAGCAAAGGCACAAAATCATGCACAATTACAATCGACCAATGAACTCTCATCCAAGAGTGAACAAATATCCGCTTTCAAAGCTATTGGCAACAATGGCGCAGCAATTTTGCATAGCAAGTAAAAGTTAAACAAACAATGAGCCTAAGGCTCTTATTTATAGAACTCAAAGGAGTGGGCTACCCCAAAATCTCCTCGAGTTAACAATGAGTTCTTGCCAATCAATTAGCAAGATTTATTCCTAAAGGGGAATAAGCGGTTAAGCGGAAGACTACTTGAATTAATTGAAAGAGACCAAAGAATCAGCGGAAACTACTTGAGTTAGTAAACTAAAGGTGAACTTAATGAGTATCCTCAAAATAGACATCCACATTTAGTGGAGATCTAAGATCCATAAATCATGGAAGTGATTAGACATCCTTAATCAGTGGGATCTGACAATGCATGATTTAAGGGATATTGAGTTAACTTGGAAAGGGGCATCAAGTTAACTCCAATTACATTTAATGTCATATTGAGTTGACTTGGAAAGAAGCATCAAGTCAAACTCAAGTATCATAAATGCCACTTGGAGGGTGTAGGACGTCCTTCTTTGGTGCCATTATAGCTCACCATTAATCAACAATGTCTCTATACATTCATTGACTTCATCGGCATCTGGGGAGTTAATGCTCTGTAGAATGATGACGTGGTGTCGCAGCATTACCTCACCCATTGTGAGTTGATTCCTGAAGTCTATACACTGAGATGTTGCCTCTTCGAGCTTCGTTGATAGAGTTGCTACCTTAGCTAGCTTGCAATATCTGGATCATCAACAAAGGTACTACGGATGGCGTCTACGGCTGATTAAATACGGTGACATCGATATATTCTCGGCATGCCGTATTCTCACGCCAGAATGTGCAATGTTCTTGCGAAGTTGATAATAGTGGTGACCACGTCTATAATCAATCAACTCCACTGAATGAGCGTCATAGGCTTTCACCTTGTACGCCAACTATTCCTTCCAAGCAAAGAGATGTTGCTTGTTTTCCTCGGAGTAGACAGATTGATACGCCAATTGCAAGTTTGCAATTGTGCTCTCGTCTTCTAGCCTCTTCTCTACAATTCTTTGTTCTGATTGTTGGATCTCTGCACAAAGTCCATGTGCTCTATCCCGTAACTGCTATAGATTTGTCAGTATACATCTTCCCTTAAGAACAAACTCGACTTGATCTCTCAAGTGTTTGCCGTATGTTATCAATTGTTGATGATTTTTTTTTGCGGGGAGATCTAACAATCCTGCTGGTAAGGCTGAGACGTTCAGGGTGCCATGCATCAAGCTGGTTATGTATGACCTCAGTTGCTGATTTTCAGCCTTTAAGGCTGCTATTTCTTTTCCATCCTTAGCCATTCTTTCTTGTGCGCTCACCGAAGCTATTTTGAGAAGGTCTGCCTCCACTTGCCGTGTAGTCTTCCCAAGGTTAAGTTGAGACAATGTGTAGTCTTCCACTTGAACCTCGTGTATGCTTTTTTCTACTGGTGGGGCAGCGGTCTCTATGATTATTTCACACTCTGCATTCCTCTCTATGTGAACTTGCCTCTTCAACTTCTTCACCGGTATGTCTTGTGGGACGTGGTTGAATTCGGTGAAGTCAAGTTCA
>VDFB02322111.1:0-32489 GCA_007258455.2 Sequoia sempervirens
GTTGCACAGTTGGACAGTCCTTTTTGGACCCTCCATCTATTACAACACCATGGTGTATCTCTCAAACATTGAGTTCACATAATTACAGTGGCCCAAAAATTTCTTTTCACTTTAGCTATTCTAATCTCCATACCCAAAATGTACTTGGTTGCTTTGAAATACTCCATGTTAAATTATGTTGAAAGTTAATATTTTTAATCACAAATCACATTATTACTATTAACAAAGAATAAAATTTCATATACATAATTTTTTTTAATATATAAAGGCTCACCATTCATAGTCGAATAAAAGTAGTGAACTAATTTTTATCCTTGCAATGTCAATCCCGACAAAAAAATAAAACTTTTGGTACTACAATCTAGGTGATTGTGTGAGACCATATACATATTTTTCAATATGAAAACTAAAGTTTCTTTACCTTTATCCATGTAGTTATCTAGCTATGTCATGTATATCTATTTCTCCAAGTCACCATGTAGAAATATTGTTTTCATATCCATATGGTCTAACTTCAAATCAAATTCTACCATTGCAAATAATAGGCACCTAAAAAGTGTTAGCTTTGCAACTAGGGATAATTTCAACATAGTTTATCCCCTCAACATTGGAATATCCTTTCACAACCAAACTTTCCTTTTACTTTTCAATACCACCTTCAAAATTGATCTTCCTTTTGAATACTCATTTACATCTAATGTAATTCATTCCTTTTTTAAATAGTACCAAGTCCCATGTGTCTTTCTTCCTCAATATAGCCATCTCCTCATCCATTGCTACTCTTGAGGAATCATAATCAATATTATCCATCACCTCCTTAACAAAAATATTCTCATAAATATTAGGAATCAAAACAAAAAATTGTCTCCAATTAGGGAATGTATACCTATTCATTTATTTTTTCTATTGAGTGTACCTTTGTTGTTTTTGTTGTGTGGACCTCCTAAAGAGTTGAAATGGAGATTCTACCTCCTCTTCAAAACTATATGATGTCTCCTCATTTCAATTCCTTCAAGAGCTTCTTGTTTAATATTTTTGGTCTTTTTGGGTACCTAGTTGAGCCATATTTATTCTAATTCTATTATAGTTTTAATATTGTGGAAGAAGGCTTATTATCTCTAAAAATGACACTTCCTCTATAAAAAATCTCTTGGCCACAAGGTCCCAAATTTTGTACCATTTCCCACTAACACTATTTAAAGAAGATAGATGTTATGCTGAAATTGACTACTTCTCCCTAGGGAAATATGCATATCTCACAACCAAAAACTAAAAGGTGTCTAATTAGATATTTTTTATTTTCCACACCTCCATACGTGTATACTTAACAAGAGGTAATATAGGATATATGCTAACTAGGTAATAATTCATAGCAAGTACTTCTACCAAGAAATTATATTCTAAGTTGACTCTAGTGAGCATACTCTAAACCCTCTCCATCAATTTCATGTTCTTTATTTCTATAGCTCTATTATACTAAGGGGTATATTGATTCATCTTACATATTTTAATTTTTTTCTCCTTATAAAATCTATCAAAATATACTAAACAAAACTCACCACCATTATTAGTTCTCAAAACCTTAATCCTTCTACCATTTTTATTTTCTATAAGGGATTTAAACTCTTCAAAATTCCTAAAAATATTATATTTACTTATGAGGAAATACACCCATGTCCTCCTAGAATAATGCTCGATAACAAATACATAATATAAGGGCTTAGAAATAAAATAAAATTTTATAGGAATAAATATATCATAATTAATTAAATCCAACTCTCCAAAAGATATTTTGAGAAAAAATGAGCATGATTATGTTTATTATATATGAAATGTTCATGGAAATCAAACTCAAGAGCATATTCAATTAATTACTCTACAAGAATTTTATTTTATATGGTCCTAATACCCCTCTTGCCTATGTGATTCATCTTTGGTGCCATAACATTCATGTTTTCTCTATAGGTATCTTTCTCTTTGAGCAAGAGCTTGCTTAGACACCTAAAAAGAATAGGCGTCAAAATTTGACACAACACTTCTCTTTGCTACCAATTTTAATGGTGATGGTGTAGATCATGTAGATCTCTTAGCTAAAGGAATAATGAACTATTACATTGCATAGTGCATGCATCCATCAAAAATATATTTCAAAATAAAAAATCCTTATATCAAGAACCATATTACACCCTCCATTAGAGAAAATAACTTAAAAACCTAGATCATTTAATTTTCTCACTAATAATAGTTTCCATGAAAAACTAAGGATATGTAAAACACCACTAATCCCATCCAAATGTCCATCTAAGAATATGATAAAAACTCTTCCATAAGAAATAATATTTGAGTAAGATTTACCTCCAAGGTACACCTTCCTACCATCATATTCTTCATACATAGTCACCCTTAGTGAGAGTTAATATCGAAGGAAATGCTTAATCCAATCAACCATGCACATTCCAATGTATGTTTTGTCAAGTCTACAACAAATGAATCTACATCATCTTTAGATGACTTCTTGAACACATCATCTAAATCATTTTTCTTTTATTTTTCTCCTCTTTACAATCTCTATAGTAGTACCCAATCTTGTCATAATTTCAACACTTGGAATTTCTAGGAGATTTGGATTTCTCACAAGTTATGGATTTGTCCTTCTTTTAGCCTTCCATGAACTAATAGGTCATCCTTGGTTAATTAAAAAAAATCTTCACATATCCTCTAAAAGTAACAATACCACTACCTCATCCATCTTGATCTTATGGGTAATGCTCCTAATGGCCATCACAAGGTGATATTATAGGTTTGAAAAATATCAAATAAGTTTCATGTAGGGATCCTCCTCCTCCATTTTCACTTAGATAGAGCACAACTAGGTCACAATCACATTGAATGTGTTCATGTGCTCAAGCGAAAAACCACCATCCTCCATATTGAGGTATACAAATTCTTTCTCAATAAAATTTTATTCACCAAGGATTTGTCCTAATAAAATTCTCCCAATTTATTCCAAAGGGATTCTATAATGGCATTTTTATGTACATTTAACAACACTGAATATATCAAAAAAAACTAATGAGACCCTTTGTTTTTGTCATATATGTCTTAGTCTCCTTGTTTATTGTACTGGGTATGGATCTAGATATAACGTCATATATTTTTATTTATGACCATATCATCCATCTTGAGATTTCATGGCTCAGATTTAGATCTATTTGTCTACATTATTTCTCCTCATAGATCAGTGTAGGAAGTATTTCTACCATCTTAGCTTCTTTTCATTGGATATCAAATCCTTATCAATTAAGGTACTAGGTGTTTAATTTTTTTGAGGTAATCTTGGTTTAAATGGGAGTTATACACAAAGAAGATAATTGTTTTAATTATGATGGAAAACATATCTAAATTATAGATTGAAGGATTTTATGGCACTAACTTTGAGCCTCAAAATGTAGATATGAAGGATCTATTCATATATCAAGATCTATGGGTTGTAGTATCTAGAAAAAAATTTACGTCTATGTCACCAAAAGACAAGGTTGTGTTGGATAGGAAGGAGAGAATCCTCCTTAAGATTTGTTTAGCTGATTCAATAGTGCTAACTATCTATAAAGAACTGACCATTAAAACCTATAAAAATATTTAGGGAGCCTATGCTAGGAAAAATCCCAAGTTAACAAGTTTTTTCTACAAACACAATTCTACAAATTGAGGATAGTGAAGGGGGTTCTATCAATGAGAATTTGAACATATTCAACATGATTGTGAGTTGGTTATAGTCAATTGGTGTGAAAATAAAAGAATATCAATGCATGATGTTTTTTTTTTCTTTGTAGTCTCATATGATGACTAGGTGATGGATATTGGAAGCATTGGCTTAAATCTCATGCTTAAAAAGGTTTTGACTACTTTATTCTTTGAGGAGATGAGGTTAAAAAAAATTGAATCTTGTACGTTTTAACTTTTCAAGGGAAGTCAAAGGAAAAAGGTAAGAAGAAGCATGAGAGTAGATCTAAATATTTTGGGACATCTAAGTCCCCTAGTAATAATTCCAAGATGAAATGCTAAAACTATGACAAGATAGTCTATTTTCAAAGAGATTAAAAGGAAAAGAACAAGAAGAAAAATAAAGGTGAATTGAATGATGATTTTGATATATCTTCTTTGATGGATGTAGGTGGTGATTTTTTTGTAGCCTTGGCCATGAATGCATACGAGGATGCATGGATTATTAAATATAAAGAATCTTTCCACATGACTCCCCATTAAGAGTGGCTTTTAGACTATGAGAGATTTCATGGTCCAAAGGTATATCTCAAAGACTAATCTTATTTTAGTATTCTTGGTCATGGGAGATTCAAAATTTAATTATCTAATGGGAAGATCAAAGGTATTAGAATTGTGAAGCAAGATCAAACAACGAGCAATAACACCTTCCATGCAAGAGAGCTGCAAACAATAACCTACTATATCCTTAACTAGAGAAATTTACATAATGAAATAATACAAAGAGAGAGTGCTTTATGATAGAAACCCTAAATGATAAAGGTATTAGATCATGACAAGTGTCATCATCTTGTGTGATGAGACATAATGATCTAATAATAGCTCTCTAGTTAACCAAAAAAATCACTCCAAAGTTTAGCTTAAGTGCATGAAATGATTAGATAATTAATCAATTAAATATTAATTAATTATTAGCTAATTCATGATTACTCCAATACCCCCCCTTAAGATGTGTTGGTGTGAATAAATGTCATGTACCTAGTTAATTCACTTACTAGGGATTTAGGGGACATATTCGCATGTTAAGTCTACTTAGGTTCTAAGATTCATTCTAGAAATTTTAGTTGTCATTTTTAGATCTTATCTTATCCTAGGTTGTTATGACTTATTTGTCTCATGTGATAGGATTAAGACACTTGTCATGATCTTGTATAATCCTACTCATCATCTTACCTATATACGCAAGGCATCATATCTACATTACCATATTTAGTGTGGTTGTTATTTTGTCATTCTTGCATCCTTAATCATAGCATGGTATTTCTTCCATTTCTCTCTTGTGGAAGTTATTTTGTCTTACAGGTGATCCTGAGGTGTTGAGGAGTTCACCATAAACTCCTACATGGTATCAAAGCTTCAGTGCTGCAGAGTTCTTCCCAAATGTGAGTTGGGGTCTTGAGAACCTTGCCATTGAATCCAAGGCATCAAAGAAAGTCAAGATCAACTTTTTCTTCATCAAAATATGACATATTTTGTTAGATTTGCAAGGGTTTGAATGAAGGGTTTTAGTTGCTAAATATGGAGGGTACTTGTTATTTTAGAGTAGTTTGGGAAAAAACCAACCTCGCCATTGTGTCTGAAAGACCCAAGAACCTAAGGACTAACTACCAAATCATTAAAACCTAAGACTTTGAGTTAGGGTGAAAGGAAAACTTTTTTAGGTTGTACGGTCATATGGATCTGTGCATGGTTGTACAACCCATACAGTTCGACATTGGCATTTTTATTTTGTCATTCATCGATATAAATTTAGTATTGTCCTTTGTGTACCTTTTTTGCATCACACATGTGTAGGGGTTAAATTAGCGCAGTCAAATAGGTACTTTTTCATTGACATTGGTTGTTACAAAAATTTAATTAATCATAGGTTTTTCTTTTATTAAAACTTTTCTTTTAACCACCAACTCAGTCTTTGGAAACACCAACAATTTTTTATAGTGCTTGATCACATGTTTTTGAAGGCCCACAGTCATATAAACCATAGGGGGCTAAGCCTCGGGTGGTGTGGCCTATGGCCCACCACCCCCTAAAACACCCCGCCCCAACGGTGTCATTGTTGGGAGCAACAACCACTTTTTTTAACCCTTCATCTCATAGAAAATCTTATAGGGTAACCAAGTGCTTGTTTTTTGCACCTATTTAGTCTAGAGGGGTCTCTTTTAGGCTTTTTTTCATAACTTGCAATCCAACAGGAAAAAAATTCAAATGAGATATCGAAAAAAAACTAATGTTGAGAATTTTGTAGTGGTGTAGGTTAGTTTGCATAATTTTGTTGTTTTATGGAATTTATTGTTGATTGAAGTCAGAACTACTTTTATGGCTCCTAAGCTTATAAATTTTACCATGATCTCTAATTTTTGTGATTCTTGCGGCATTGGAAAGGTATTGAGGAGCTCTACATTTCCATCCATGCACTTTTTTGTATCTATCCTAGGTTGATTGTTGTTTCACTTTTTCCACAAAGGGTGTTCTAGAGATTACTTGGATGTTTTGACAGTTGGGATGGTGCAATTTTAATCTTTTCAATTCATTTTAGTTCCAAATCATTTTTCAATCAATTGTTGCTTCATAGATTCTAGGGTTGTGCTAATTTACAAGTTTTCTAGTGTTCCTTGGAATTGGGTCTCTCATTGCTTTATCATGATTCTGACCTGATTCTTTGAGTAAATCTAATATGGTTTCTAGCAAACAAAATTATCTTTCCTTGCTTGTCAAATTAAGGATTCCAATGTTACTCTACAAGTATGCTTCTAGTGCTTCTTTGCAATAGGTTATCTCACTTATGGGGGGGTTGTATGGTCTCTCCTATCATGCTTTGTGTGGATGGATATTGATTGGATTTGTGATGGATATCATTATTGAATTTATCTCTTTTGGGGAGGAGTTTTGTCCCTCTAGGTTTTCTAATTTTCTCAATTTGTGATAGATTGCATTTGCATTTATACATGGGTACCTAAAATGGCCTTGTAGTCGAGACCCATCTTTTCATCATTTGCATAATAATCTACTCCCTAAGTTGCACTTAAGGGGGGTGTTGGTGTGAATAAATATCTTGTACCTAGTTAATTCACTTACTAGGTACTTAGGGGACATATTCACATGTTAAGTTTACATAGGTTCTAAGATTCCTTCTAGAAGTCTTAGTTATCATTTTTAGATCTTATCTTATCCTAGGTTGTTGACTTAGTTGTCTCATGTGATAGGATTAAGACACTTGTCATGATCTTGTCTAATATGTTGTAAGGTATGCACCCTTGGTCTCCTTGTGTTGTGCAACACAACACTTGGGTTTGTGGCATAGATTAACTGCCTCCTATGGATTCATTAAATCTGGTGGTTGTATTAGGCATTAACAAGTCAATATTTTGGTGCAACGACAACCGTTTGTGCAACAATTGGTATTAGAGCCTACATTATGAGTTTGGACCCCTCTCTTGCACTGGGGGATTGTTGCAAGGTGCACACCCTTGGTCTCCTTGTGTTGTGTAGTGCAATGCTTGGGTTCATGACATGGCTTAACCACCTCTTATGGATTCATTAACTATGGTGGTTGTATCAAACATTAACAGGTCAATCTTTTGGTGCAATGACAATTGTCTACATGTAACATAATCATATTCCTCACCTTCCCTATATAAGTAAGGCATCATATGTACATTGTCATATTCAGTGTGGCTACTATTTTGGAATTCTTGCATCCTTAATCATAACATGATATTTTTACCATTTCTCTCTTGTGAAAGTTATTTGGTCTTGCATGTGATCTTGGGGTGTTGAGGAGTTCACCATAAACTCCTACAAAATAAACTTAGGGAGTAGCTAAAAATTTTGAAAAGCGAATGCATAAAAAGAAAAGAATGCATGATGGTCCCGATAAACAAGGCCTGATGAGCTATCCATGTCCAAAAAATATAATCTCTCACAATTGAAGAAAGTGGAGAAAAATCATGGGAAAAATCCTCTCCAAAAGAGAGAAAGGTGAATGAAGGACTAAAAATATCCTCCAAATCATTGTCCCAAAAATAATAGGAACATGAAGAACATCATTGAAGCACAAAGAAGTTGTAGACAACCGTTGAATGATTACTACTATAATAGTATTGAAATGGAGAACCTCCTCTAAAAAAGATGATGATCAGGATCAAGAAGATAAGAATCTACATGAGTTCCCCCAATGATACTACTCAAATCAAATGCCAAACAACAACAAACATCTGAAATTCAAAGATACAAATGGCACATGTACCAATAGTTTGAAGAACATCGATCAAGTTAAAATGGAAGATTGCCTCTAGAAGATAGGAATCCAAGAGTGTCCATATGGTAAATGCTTCATCTCATCGAAATGCATGGGTAACTAGCTACTACATATGCCTAGTACATAGGAACAAGAACATTTCTAGGAGCTAATACATTCAATTAATTCATCAGAATGTGAAAACAAAACAAAATATATATATATATTTGGAGAAAAATATAGAAAAAATGTATGGATTCCTATGAAGAGATATGAAAGATAGTCCCAACGTCGTTGGAATTGTGAAAAATAGAGAAATGAATCAAAAGTTGTGAGCTCAAGAGTGAAAACAACACATCTGACTTTGACTGGTGATAAAATATACCAACAATTTAAAATGTAGTGATGCGACCTACACCTTTGGGAAGTAAACAAAACCATCTTTTCAAAGATATTTCATTTTCCAAAATTTGATATTGTATGCCCAAGTTATGGCTATAAGAAAAAAATGCACTTTTAGGGCCAAAGAGTGTCAAGAATAGATAGTTGTCATTGCACCAAAAGATCAACCTATTAATGCTTCATACAACTTCCAGCTTTAATGAATCCATAGGAGGCATTTAATCCATGTCAAAAACCCAAGTGCTTCACTATATAGCACAAGGATACCAAGGGTGCACACCTTGCAACAACCACCCCAATGCAAGCGAGGGGTTCGAACACATGACCTAGGCTCTGATACCAATTGTTACATAGATGGTTGTTGTTGCAGTAAAAGATTGACCTACTAATGCTGATACAACAACCAGAGTTAATGAATCCACGAGAGGTGGTTAAGCCATGTCATGAACCCAAGCGCTACATTGCACAACATAAGGAGACCAAGGGTGCACATCTTGCAACAAAGGGGGATTGGAGGGGACCCTACCATGCAGCTATACTGATGACATCAACGAGAAAATTTATTTCCAAAATATGGCATAGGTGGGACAAAATATTCTAAAAGATTCACTTGGGAAATTGTGTCATCGGAATCATTGGTACTCATTGAAAAAGGAAAAAAAGGTTGAGATTTTTTTCAACTACTTGAAAATTTGTAAGGCTTGTTTATCAATCGAAAATGTATGTCATTAGGTGGCAATGGTGGGTCATTGGGAAGTGGCCATTGGTGGCCTGTGTGGGGCCACTGATGGGCCAGCCCTATGCAAGCAGCCTGGAAGGTACATTAGTGTGAGTCTGCCTGTACAAGGTTATTTAAAAAAAAAACATACTTTTTGAATTATTTTTCTCACTTAAAAAATAAAAATAATTGATAAAAAAATTGTCATAGAGATATAGTCACATAGGATTGTATAGGTACAACCATATAGAGGACCTTGTAAAAAAATTGCCTCAAAAGCTCCCAATGATGAAATAGAGAAAATTTATAGTCAAAATTTGTTGAATCGACCTCTTGAACACAATGGTGAGGTCCTTTTCATGCCAAATTGTCCCAAAATTTTCCCAACTCCAAAAATTGCAAAACAAATAATGAAGATTCCAGATTTGCTCCTATAACCCTAGTTGAGAAAAAAAACTCGAAAATCAGGAAGGGGTTTGTTGAATCCACACTTCGAGACAATGTTAGAATTATGAATAAACATGAGACACAAGATCAAACAATAAACAATAACACCTTCCATGCAAGAGAGAGAAAAACTTATAGATTGAAATAATACAAAGAAAGATAGTTCTTTATAAGAGCAACCTTAAATGATAAAGGGATTATATCATGACAAGTGTTGTCAACTTGTGCGATGAGACAAAATGATCTAATAATAGCTCTCTAGCTAACAAAAAAAACACTCCTAAGTTTAGCTTCAGTGCATGAAATGAATTAGAATAATAATCAATTTAAAAAGGTTAATTAATTATTAGCTAATGCATGATTACTCTAACAAAGGGCATTTCTAGAATTCTACACACTCCTAGTTTGGCATAGAATATATTATCTATTAGTAAAATGAATTATATGGGAGTACAAGTTGTCTTTGACAATTAAGGGTGCAAAAAGGCTTGGGGGGCTATGACACCTACAAATAAAGTCCACATTGGAAATATTTTCTACCTTGATGTAAGCATGCATATTAGTGTAATAGTTATAAATTTTAGGAGCATATTTTACAACAAGATTGGAATTTGTTAGCAATATTAGCAAGTGGGCACTTCTTTAGCACCTATTGTAAATTATCTAGTCACCACTAGACTTGATGAGTATATAATAACCTTTGCAACAACTAGCACTTCTACAACCACTGTCACTTCTATAACACATATTGTCAATTCTCTAGCCACCACTAGAGTTCATAAGCATATAGACACCTCTAATACAACTACCATTTCTACAACCACTAGCACTTCATAGCCACTCATTTAGACCCTATAGGTGTATTGGTACATAATATTGTTCTTACCTTAGGAGAGGAAATTACTTTTTATAACACTAGCACATGGCCCATATAATTGAGAAAGGTCTAATGGTCTTAGACAATAAAGTTATTGTAGAGGGGCTTATAGATTATTTTCTTAAGTTTAAATTTTTTGAAAATTACATAAACAAAAAACACATTTTCATTTGATTTTTCTTCATTTATGATAAATCTTATAATATTTTGGATCTTATTTATTCTAGTGTCCTATACATGTATCATCCTTATTGTGTTTCATTCATTAAATATTTTTTTACAACTTGAGTATATTTTCTCAAAAGTAACTATGATATATTTAGCATATTTAGGTATTTTAAGGCTCTCTTGAAAAATTGAATGGGAAGAAGGATTAAGGTGTTGAGAACACTAAGTGGTGCTAAGCATTATTCTAAATAAATGGTGCTTACACTCTTTATCATTTCAATTTCTTCTTGCACATTTTTCAAGTTGTGATGGGGTAGGAGTGGGTTTATCAACCATTGGTTTATTTTCTTCCCTAACGGAAAGAACTGAAGGAACCACTAGGGGTTGTGAAACCATTGTCTCTTTAGGTCTATACACTTGTTTTATCTTTGGGGGGCACAAAGGGAATCATCTTATTGTGTTTTGGTATTTTATAGGAGATGGGTGGAGGAATGACCACATGGTTATTTTGGCTACTTGGAAAGGTTATTGGCTCAAGCTTAGGTTCATCAACGACAGGATGGGGATAAGGAACAACCATGGACCTATCATTTTCAGGTACATTAGCAAGAGATAATTCTACTATGCACTTTGTCTTGAATTTTTGATATGACTTGAAAAACAAATCTTCACAGGGCTTTATAGGTTCCATAGGTTAAGGCCAAAATAAATCCAATAAAAATCCAATAGGTGCTAAAGAAGTGTCAATTATTGAACTTGATGTTTAAGATACATACATCATTATGTGTCATGTCCATTGTGTGGTGATATTGAAAAAATGCACTTGGATTAATGCTTGGATGTATAGGCTTGGTTGTGTCTATAGGTCTAACCAGAGGCAATTGGATTAGGTTCTTACTCAAAAGTTACAAAATGATTGAATGGAGGGAATCGAGCAGCAAGGTAATTTGTCTACATTTTACTCTAAATTGGTATGGGGTTGAACTTATGGTAGCAACTTGAGGCTCAACATGATTTGTTTGGGATGGATTTATCTTTATAAAGTTCTTTTTTTGATTCTTGAATGGTTGAATTTTTTTTGAGGTACATATTCATATTTCTTAGTATGAGCTTATGAAGATGCTTCCTCACACTTACTATCGAATTTTGATAGTCACGAAGATTCGTACAAAAATATATGAAGGATGTAAATTCCATAAATAAGACTTTATCTCTTATGTCATTTTGCAAGTTGTCAATGACAATTCTTTGGATATCCACATCAGAAAGAGTTAGATTAAGTTGTAATAATATCAACTGATAGGGGCTTATGAAATTTGTAACATTTTCACCTTGCCTTTGTTTGCATTTCATTAAATCGATTATGTTGATCTTAGGACCAATGTTGACTTGAAAAAGATTGAGGAAAGCACCAAAAAGCTCACTAAATGAGTGGATTGAGTTATTAGGCAATGAAAAAAATCATTCCAAGGCCATATCTTTTAATGACCTAGGGAAAAGTTTAACTCTAGGAGCTTATCCTAAATAATAAATTCACTACACATGGTGTTATATGCTGATATGTGATTGCTAGGGTCCCCTTTTCCATTTTACTTTTCAAATAGGGTATCTCTATGTTCTGTGACATTTGTGCTTTCAATATTTCAAGTAACAAAAAACTTCTTTTGATGTATTGTGATGGTTGTCCATTTCGGTTTTGGTTAATTGTTGATTTGTTGTTGAAGTGATGTCACATTTTGCAGATGTTAGTTTATGAAAAAATCGTTGGTTGACATGTTTTGGGAATGGGGTGAATATGGTGGAATGGTTTATGTGTTTGGTGGGCTACTATGTTTTGAAGTTATGAGTGGGGATGGAACTTGAGGTATGATATGTGAAAATCCAAAACCATAAGGATTTCCAGTGGAAAGAACTATTGTTGAAGTTATGCCAATTCTTGGTTGTATTGTGGAAGCAATAGTTGGGTTTGTATATGTAGGAATAGAGGCTATAGTGGTAGGGAGGGAGACTTGACTTCCTCCTTGACTTTGAGTGTATCCCAAAGCTTTAGTGCAACTAGCCATTGTAGGTATATTATAATCAACTATATGGGCTAGACTACACACAACCTCTAATCCAAGGTTATCATTTATCAACTTCCTCATGTTGTCAATTATAGGGATTATTGTACCAACAAAGTATTCAGTACTCACATAGTCTTGAAGTTTTTCTAAGTCCTTTTCCAATTTTCTTAGTTTGTCTTCAAGAAAACGGGAAACCATAGTCTCAACATTTGTAAAGGTAGGTGCTTATGAGGTTGTCATTGGCATGGTAACATGAGGAATAGAGTTTAAAATGTGTTGAGTATTGACAACACTTGTCATAAAGAGTTAGAAGACTCATGATCCACAATGGATGTAAAAATAATGCGATATTCCATAAGTCTAAAACTATGTCTGACTGAAGTATTGGAAATAGGACACCAGGTCATGAAACTCATACAACTTTCAAAACACTAAGTGTGCCCACTATGAACACTAAACCGACAAACATACACAACAAAATGAATAGAAACAGGAATCAAACAACAGGAGCAAATGCAAAACATAGTAACAGAGATCTGTGAAAAAGGTTTTTTGACAATGCACAGTAGGATAGAGTCACCCAAGGGCATCTGAGTCCTATTCAAGAGTTCTAGAAATTTAAATTTTGACTATGTATTACACTATTTAGAATGTTGATTCTACTTGCAAACAATTGAAACAGTAAACAATATTCCAAAATTTTCTTAATATGTACCAATTTGATTGAAAATGTCAGTATGCAATGATGCTAAAGATGCTTAAATAAATTTGAATGCAAATTTCAGATCTAAAATATAATAGTTGACTAATTACAAGATGCAAAGACCTAGAAATGATGATTTTGAATTAAAACTTTTACCCTAAACAATGCACTTTATTTCACCAAATGAATTAAATGCAAAAATGCTTTAGAATATTTAGTTATGAAATTCAAACAGAGATTTGCAAGTACATGCAAACTGAGTAGATAGAGACATACAAGTGTGAAAAAAATGTTAATGCACATGTACAAGGATAGGGTCGCCGAAGGGCATCTGAGACCTTGTCCAGGGTTTTGAAAATTGAACAATTGAATGTCTAAGTTGTTGTTTAAGGTTGTTGTTCCTCTTTGCAAACAGGTTTGATAGTGACTATTTTTCCAAATTTTCCAATGTAAAGGAAATGCAAATGTATGATAATTTTGGAACAAAATGACACTTTTTTTAATGTAATTTTGAAATGGAAGTCTAATCCAAATGACTAGAACACACCCTAATGTAAGCTATGATCCAATATGGATGCAATATTTTTGGATTTTTATGAACTTTTATGATGCAAATATGAAACCCTAAATGAGAAATCCATGACAAAATGATGTAAAACCTAGATCTAGAGTTTGAAAGGCTACCAAATCAAAAAGCTATGATGTCAAATGTCAAGTTCACCAAAATGTAGTGTGGAAAAAGGTGAACCTTATGTTTAGGGGTACAAACACAAGGTTAATTTATGGACATCTTTCCAAGTTACATTCAAGTGTAGATCAACAAGGTAAATAGATTGACTTTCAACCACAAAGGTGAGTCAATCAAACCTGGATCTACATTTTTTTGGGGGGGTTTGGAAATGGATTGGAAATGATACTAAATGAGCTATATGACCTAATGTGATAAATGCAATATTCTGGAAATGCACAAACTAAAACTGTAAATTGCAAGTGGATCTGGGAAGTTTCAGACAATGTGTACGTATCACCAAAAGATAGATCTAGCATGCAGAGGAGGACTCAGACACCTAGGGGTGTATGGGTCTCTGACAAGGGGGGTCTTGAAACTAATTCTGTAGTCCTCTAATGTTGGATTTGACCTTTTGATTCCTAGGTGTAGAGTTGTCGAAATGGCAATAATTTTTGTAATTGTGTTTCTATGGCTTGACAAGATGTATGACAACAAATGCAACAATGGAGTATTTTCCTTCAAGATTCTTGAAATCCTCTTCAAACTTGTAATCTACACATTCAAAAAGAGAAGAAATTCCAGGCCATTTTAGGGGCTTGCCTTAGTTAAACCCTATGTAAGTGTTTCCACTTCCACAATAGCAATGTCAATGATAGAAATGACAATTGAAAGGAAGGAATGATGAATGAACAAAAACCTTGAAATATTAAAGAGGAAATTGAGATGGATAAAATGAGTGATAGTAATTAGCCATGGATGAGGAGATGGATGTATTGAAAAACAATGATACTTGTGGCTTGGTTTAGTTACTAGAGCAAAGGAAGTCTATTGGTTGCAAATGAGTCTTCAAGAAGAAATTTAGTTTAGATGGGAATGGTGAAAAGTACAACAAAGTATTGATTGCAAAAGGGTATTCCCGAGTTGAGGAGATAGAATTTGGTGATATTTTATTATAATTTCTAAGCTAACATCTATTAGACTCTTTATATCTATTTCATCAACTTATGATCTCGATATAAAATTGGTGGATGTGAATACAACTTTCCTGCATGGTGACTTGGAGGAAGACATTTATATGGCATAGCCAAAGAACTATGTTGTGGAAGGTAAGGATTTGTTGGTTTGGAAATTACAAAAAAGCAATTGTATGGTCTCTCATAATCACTCAAAATGTGGCATCAAAAGTTTAATTTTTTGTTTTAAGAATGGGATTTGTGATGTCTAAATTAGATCATTGTATTTACTGTAAGCAAGATGGTGATTGTTTCTTTGTTTCTTTTTTCCTTGATATGATTTCTTATTCTGCTAATAATTTTAACTTTGAGGTTGGTAAGGTCTATTTTTTGATATTTTCGTCTTTTTATTGTCACTAAGTGATTACCAAAACTTTACAATAAGACTTTGATTTCATTCAATTCATTTGAAATTATAGCCAAAATAGATGGCTCAAGTCTAGTAGATGCAATTGGAATATGAGAGAATGTGGGTTATTGAGAAAGAAACTTTGGGAATAGAGACATTGGCAGCCTTGGAGCTATTTTTCCAACTTCTATTAGACAATTTTTTTCCTTGATGGAAATTTCATGTATTTGGTAGAGTCACTCCACCCATAGACTGTATCATAATGGTCACATCACTATTAAGAGACCTTAAATAGTATAGGAAGGCATGATCAGGAAAAGGATTCACCAAGATTGGGATTCTATCTCAAGTCTTTTGAAATTTGAAGTTAAACTTTTTCATAAATTCATGGGGTGCCCTCTTAATTGTTGTCAACTACTCCACCAAGGACACGTGATCACTCTTGTCTTCAAATTGTTCACATAAATTTTTACCTAACTCATCTCAATTGTGAATGGAGTTAGGTTGAAAACCTCTATACCAATGTAATTATTTTCCCTTCAGGGATGTGGCTAGGAGTCTAATTGCCACATTGTCTTATGTGATATTATGTAAAGAGCATATATTGGCCACATCTTGAATGTGTTCTACTAGAGTAGTGTTTCTTCTCACCAGTGAAAAAAGGAATAATTTTCAAAGCATTCACTAGTATGTCATCTCTTTGGGCTAACAAAAGAGGGATACCACCATTAAAAGTGAAAAACACTTGATTTCTAGGGACAAACATATGGAATAATGGTTTGTTTATCTAGGTGGTAAGAGTATTATGTTGATGCAATCTACTAAATGGAGGTGTTGACTAAGCCCTAGGAGATGGAGTTACAAAACCCCTTCTTCTCCTTACCAATGATAATAATGTCTATTTCTTCTTCTAGAGTAGAAAATGAAAGTGGTGGACTTCAAATCCTAAGCTAAATTCTTCTTTCCATAAAGGCCCTGACACCATAGCCATGCTTCCACATTGATGAATTTATAGGTAAAGAGCATAAACCCCCATAAAATCTACAGTAAAATAATAGCTAGGTATGGCCATATGATAAAAAGGTAGTCTAAAAAATAAATGAGGAACATGCATTGTTTTTCCACTTGGATTTGGTGAAAAATGCATTTAAAAGTATTCATGTGTTTCCAATAATTATATTTGGTAGTTGGGGAAGTCGTTGCAACATTAATAACATTTTTTGGGTCAAAATGTAAAAGCTTTTCAAGCTTGTCCAAAAGCCTGTGTGGGGTCTAAAGTCCTGAAAGGACTAAAGATGACATGAATGAGAATCATAAATGGATTTGGACATTTGGACCTTGGTCAAAAATTTTGAAGGGAACCCAAAGTTTTGACAAGAGAAAGGTGGCATTAGAGGGAATAAAAAATGGATCTAGAAATTTGGACCTTGGTCCAAAAGTTCAAAGGCAACCCAAAGTTCCAATGGGAGAAATATGACGAGAGTGGGAATAAAAAATGGATTTGGACATCTGGACCTTGGTCCAAAAGTCTAAAGGGAACTTGAAGTTCTGAAGGGAGAAAGACAACATGAGTAGGAATTAGAAATGGATTTGGACATTTGGACCTTGGTCCAAAAGTATGAAGGGAACTTGAAGTTCTAAGGAGAGAAATGTGATGGGAATGGGAATAAAAAATAGATCTAGACATTTGGACCTTAGTCCAAACTTTTGAAGGGAACCCAAAGTCCCAACAAGAGAAAGGTAGTGGGAGCAGGAAACATATTTGGACATTTGGACCTTGGTCCAAGATTCTGAAGGGAACCCAAAGTTATGACAAAAGAAAAGAGGAAGTTGGAATGAAAATTGAGAACAAATTTGGAAATTTCAACAGTCCAAATGTCCCTTCAAGGACTGAAGTCCCAGAAGTACCAAAAGAAGAAAGAGGGGGATATTGAAACTTGAAAATTGAGACACTTGGAATCTTGAAACAAGCACAAAACCACGAGCCACAGGATCAAACAACAAACAAAACACCTTCCACACAAGAGATCTGCAAAACAATATGTGCAATTATCTTCAACAAGAAAAAGTTACAGAAGAGAGAAAACTTTCAAGAAGATATGAAAGCTACAGATATTCTCCCATTCATAATTACAATGAGATCAAATCCTTATGAAAGGAGATCAAGAAACCCTAAAAAGGAAAACCCTAGTGTGCACACTTAATAATTAATAATTAATGTGCCTAAGTTTAGCTTAAGTAACTAAAGTGATAAGTGACTTAATTAATTAACCAATATGATTAAATTAATTAAGTAAAACAACTTATTACTCTAACATCAAGAATGGACTTGGACATTTAGACTTGGTCCAAATTTCCATTCAAGACCTGAAATCTTGAAAGGACCTTTTTGAAGAAAAAGAAGAATGGGGAACTGAGAAAATATTTGAACATTTGGACTTGGTCCAAATGTCCGTTCAAGACCTAAAATCTCAAAAGGACCTTTTTGAAGAAAAAGAAGAATGGGGAATCGAGAATGGACTTGGAAATTTGGACTTGGTCCAAATGTATGAATGGACCCGAAATCTTTGACAAGAGAAAAAGAAGAAAAGAGAGGGATTTAGCCTTTTTTGATATTTTTTACAAATGGGTATTTGATCGAAACTTGGAAAAGGGATAATATAATTACCAGATGAATACTTGAGCATAATAAACCATTTAATATTCCTCATATTGATTATAATTAATGGTAAATAAGAAGGGAGGCACAAAGTGACCAAAAATATTATTAATAACCCTCTTATTTTGTTGGTCATAGCAATAAAAAGGAAAATCACAAAATTGATTTTGGAATACTTTCCCACTATGATGTGGAATGGAAAAATTTATCTCTCTAATGTGGAGCAATATTGGGTGATATTATAAACCTCCTTTATAGGTTAAAAAATGA
The DNA here is from genome assembly GCA_007258455.2 of Sequoia sempervirens. NCBI lineage: Eukaryota > Viridiplantae > Streptophyta > Pinopsida > Cupressales > Cupressaceae > Sequoia > Sequoia sempervirens. Next base: position 18,420 of record VDFB02322111.1, read on the forward strand.
TTAATAATACCTTCCACTTATTAGCCATCACACCTAGAATCATATTGCAAGGTTTGCTTTGGAATATTCATTCAAAAATGTGATGGTGAAATACACAATATCACATGTTTTCTTTTTAAATTTTAATTTATAAAGTGCATCCAAGATTAAATGGCCATGGAGTTTAAAAACACATTATTCAAGCAATCCTTGGACCCCCATGTTAAATTAAAACAATAAGATTATTTTAATTCCTCTAATTTAAAAATAATGAAGTTGGTAATTAAGACTTTTTGGTTGAAATGATGATATTTACACCATGATCTATTGTATATGAAAGGAGACAAAATTAATCAAACATAATTATAATTGTTAAGGATCACTACTCATTCACTAAAATTTGAACAATTGGTCATTATCTATGGGTTCCTTTATAATGGTGACAAATTTGTGGCTAATAATAAAAATTGAACTACAACCACAAATCTTACCCAATGGTCATGAAACTAGAGCTAGAGATTATTCATAAATTATCTAAACTTATTCAATTACTAGAATCAAGAATTTTTTGTTTATTTCCCAAATTCTCTATAGTCACTCCTAATTGTTGGAAAGTTGATTTTGAGCTCAAATATTGATTGATTGACCTAAAATCAAAATGGAGGCTCAATTTCATTATAAAAAAATTATGCAATACTATATTTTATAAATGAAAACCATTATTTGAGATTTTAATGCACCAAGTCTATGTTCAACTTCATTTTCTAGAGCCTAAAAATAAGTTTCTTTGTCAAATTGAAGTACAATCTACCTAGGAAATGAAGCACACATAAAATACCAAAAAATCTATCAAGGTTTTAAAAAGTTCATGTTCTCTCCCATTTGTCACCATTTCATATTTTGCATGCATATATGGTTTTGGGCTAGAGTCATCCCTTATAATATGGAATATTTTATAGGCAATGCATTTAGGGGTATACCTAACATTGGTATCTCCAATTTTACTAATGCTAATAAATATACCATTGAACACGACATTGATGAGCATAATTATGGAGTTATCATCAACCTTCTTGGGTATTTCTACATTTTTCTATAGTCCTATTACTCTATGGATTGCTTCTCTATTAATCATAAACAGTTTTTCCAAATATATGAATTTAACATGAATGTGACTCAACACCAACTAGATTCATTTTATATTGTTGCAAAAGTTTAAAATTCTTTCAAAATGTATAGTTTGAGCTTACCAATACTAGTGTCTTAGGGTTGAAATTCTAAACTTGATTGATTCCTTAGGGCTTTGTTTTCTTTCAAAAATCCACTATATGATGTATTTCAATTGATTTGGTATGAATGTATTTTTCATCATCCTCTATATACATGATGTTGGGAAAATGTGTTTGAACCTTGCAATTATATAAGGTTTATTGTTGATAGGATATATATATATATATATATATATATATATATATATATATATTTACACTGATGGGTGTGGGTGTAATATAAAATGGGAGAATGGGGTGGAGGGATAGATTGGGATGCGTGTTAATGTTAACATTTTTTTGTTAACAAAAACTCATAAATGACTGACATACATTAAATTAATGATATATTGTGATTCTGGACTGTTCATTGTTAGGCCTCAGATCTAATGGTAGATATTTTGTTGTCTTATCTTTCCCTAGAATGTAACCCTATTTTATGAAGGTATTGTATTATGGTTGTGTATTGTGATGTATTCTAAGAGTTTGATAACAGATGTGTTGCCTCTAGATCTCTGGTTGGTGACACTCTTATGAGAAGCTTGCTCTGCAAGTATATTGTAATCTTTGTGATTTTTGAATAATATATTGGGCGATTCTTGGAGTGTGGGGTTTTCTCCCAAAAGGGTTTTCCCCATGCATAAATCATTTTTTTTTGGTATTCTTGATATTTATGTTTATTTCTATTTAAGTTCATGTAAATGTTAAATATCTATAAATTTTTGCATGACCATGCTCTCAAGATTAGTGTATGAAGTTGTTATGCTACCTTAGCTTCCTTACAAGTGGCATTAGAGCCTAATCACCTTTGGTTTTAGTTGTGGGTTGTTGGGTTTTTTGAACTAATCCATATTTGAGTGGGATTTTGTGTAGAAGACACTTTGTGATCTTGTTGTAGGAATTTTTAGATGGAAATTTCATTAGGGAGAATAGAGGTGGATAAATTTTATAAAAATAATTTTGATATGTGGAAGCTGAAGATGGGGGACTTGTTGATAGATTGATATTTGTGGGGTGTTGTTGATGAGAAATTTTCAAGGCCTATAGACCCTACTTTGGTTGTTTAATATGATGCTATGGACTACAAAGCCAAGAGTCTAATCAAATTGTGCTTAGAAAACTCTATTTTAATTAATGTCCATGAAGAGACCTTTGCAGAGAAACTATGGAAGAAGCTTAGTGAAATGTATCAAGCCAAATCTTTAGTGAAGAATATTTTTGATGAGTTTGGTTATTAACATCTTTTTATTTCTTTTTGTATACTTTTAAGACACTCTGCTTATGTTTTTGAAGTATCTCTTAGCAAATATCTCCATAGTATATTATCCTATTATGCATACCTTCCCACCTTCAACCCATTTTGTAAAAATGAAATATGGTGAATTATTTATATAATTACATGGATTAAATATGAATCTATATCTATGTGAATGGATGTGATTTGATTATGGTAGTTAGCCATATATGTGTTGGATGGGCTAAACTCTTTTGCAGCTTAACACATGGTGGCAAGGAAGGAGTATTTATAGCAAGTACCAAGTTGTGGAGCAGGGGATTAATGAGTTTGAGCTTTTCAAGTGAAGGGAACTATGGAGTTGAACGTGGTCATTATAGATGAATAAATGTTGGAAGATGTTTGTTCTTAAATATTGGGAAGATATCCATGTGTTTCACATGCAAGTTGTCTTTATCTGAATAGGTCTCTTTTTCTAGTTAGTTAGAAGAATAAGTCAAAACATTATTTCACCTCCTCGTATCTAGGAGTGAGATTTATGATTGTTGTTAGTTTGTTAGTTAGCAGTTCAAATAACACTCTCCCCATTTTGTATAAAATCAGGTGATGAGCTCCTGGATTATTTATTTGATTTTGTTACAAAATTTCAGTAGTTAGTAGTTTTCAATTAATCAAGGACATGTTACAATGAAGTTATGGAATAAAATCTGAAGAAGTATTATATCTAAAATATGGTGTTGTATAATGAATGGTATTGTATGATTTATGGATGTGTGAGAATCTGAACTAGATCTGGTTTTTAGTCAAGTGAAGCAATCTTCTGAGTTGGCCACTTAGGTACTTTTCATCACTTTATTTACAATTCAGTTATTTATATACTTTCATTAATTCTATTTTCTTTATCTTACATATGCATTGCAAGTAAATTATTTATGGATAAGTTAGAAGTTGTGTTTGTTCATGAACAGAGATAGGAAATAGTTCTTCAAAGATTAGGATTAATTTTAAATAGTTTCAGATTAATTTTGCATTCATAGATTGATAGCAAACACCTACAACTTATGTTGCAGGTACCCGTAGCCACTAGGTTTTGTAACTATTTTCATTATTTTTACAATTCTATTAATTCTAGCCAGTAGAATAGTTTGAATAAGTTAGAGTAAGGTAATATAGGTTAGTACAAGCCTATGAGGGGACATATAGTGGAGTTCCATCACAATTTTATGCACCCTAGTTGATAATTTAATGCAAGTTTGCAATGTCAAAAGGATTGTTTAGTTTGGTACATCCCTGAATTGTGTAAAATTTTCCAAGTCCATAACACATTAGTTTTCCTCTACAATTTTATTGAGGAAGAAATTATATTCCTTGAAAATTAAAGAGGGTGGATGAATCATAGACCACCTAAAAGCATTCAATATTTTGGTGGCTCAATTGGAATCAGTTGGTGTCAAAATGGATGAGAACAAGAAATGTCAGATATTACTTCAGTTCTTTGCTTGATTTGGAGGATTCTCCATTGTGGCTATTCGGAGTACTTTTTTTATATTGAAGGCTAAAGATGTGGTGGGTTCTTTACTTTCTAAATAGATGAGGAGGAAGGTATCCATGATTTCCAAGGAGGCCTTAAATATTCATGGAAGACCTAAGGAAAAAGGAAAGAAGAATGAGAAGCATGAAAAATCCAAGTCCAAGGGGAGATCTAAATCTCTTGGAAATTCCAAAGTTATTTGATGGAATTGCAGTAAGCTTGGACATATTTGTAAGGATTGTAAAGAAGAAAAGAAGAAGAAAAATAAGAGATTTGATTCTAATTTTGATTCTAAGAAGGAAGATGGTGATGCATTCATTGCACATTTGGCAACTCATGCAGGTAATGATACATGGTTAATTGACTCAAGTGCATCTTTCCATATGACCTTTAATAAATACTAGTTTTTTTAATATGAAAATTTTGATGGAGGTAAGGTGTACTTGGGTGATGATTCTTATTTAAATAATGTTGGTCATTGTAAAGTTAGAATTAGGTTTCCTAATGGTAGGATAAAAATAATTAATGGTGTGTTGTTGTTAAAGTGGATTCACTCTAGAGGGGGGGTGAATCAGAGTGAAATAATTTTAAAACTTGAATGCACAAATTTTAACTTTAGACTTTTGATACAATGATAGATTTGAATGAACTATATGCAACTTTGTTTCACAAATTGATTTAAATCACCGACTTGAACATTTTAAGAATGAGAGCATTGACAAACTAAATTTGACAAATGAAAAAATGAAAATGATAAGCACAAATCATGCAAAAGAGAGACACAAAATTTTTCCAAGTGGAAAACACTTTAAGGGAAGAAAAACCACTCCAAAATGCCTTATAGGCTTAATTCAAATATGTTTATAATAATTTTCAGAGCACCAACTCTGTCATAATGGTGGAGCAACAACTCAACACCAATTTTTGAAGCACCAACTTCATAGGAGCACCAAATCCTCTATTTTTCAAAGTTTCAAAAGATAATACATGATTTTCAATAATGCCCACTAAAATCTTTGTAATCAAATTAGAGATATAAACCTTTTAAACTCTCTCTTTACCCATTTCAAACACAAATGATATCACTATAATAAAAAAAATATTCTGTGCTCAAGAACTCTCATTCTCAACCATACAAATTCTTGCCACACCAACATGAACAATGGCTTAAAGCCATATTTATACAATAGTAAAAAATGGATTCCAATAACTGAAGAATCTTTTCATAATCATTTCTAAACAATTAGTCTTTATTCATTAATCAACCAACTTTTTCAAACTGGTTCTCAAAGCAACAAAATGCAGTTAGGGTTCCATGCCATTTCAATTTCAAAATAACCCTTCAAAAAAGATTAACAACTTCTCAAATTTTTATTAAGAAATGATGCATTTCAATTATGAGCAGTTTATAGAAAACAAACTAACTGAAGTTATTCACATTTGAGCCCGATAACAAACCATTCTTACTCGAAACAAATAACAAAAGGCTTGATAATACCTGTTAACAAATGCATAGAACCATAAATAGAATACCCGTCTTTGAGTTCTTCAAAACTATCGATCAAATCTCTCTTCCATGTTGGTTCCAGGTGGCTAGGGTTTCACCTTCAACAAAATGATAGTTACAAAACTCATTTTTCCCTAACTTTTCTTCAAACCTTTCGATGCCTTAGTCAAAACTTAATAACATTTGAAGTACGAAAAGCAAACATAATGATTATCAAATAATCATAGCTCTTCTAAGTTTGTGGCATCAAACCTTAATTCAAATCAATGCAATGAGTCCGCTGTCAAAGACCATTTACCAAATGCCGACACCAACATTTCCATCATATCATTATGCTATTTCAAAGTCTTTTCAAAAATGTCGACCACAATAATTACCAAATAGTCGATGCCATGCCACTTTCATAGTGACTTTTAAATATTTCCACAGACCTTCTGTCGGCCAAGTATTTTATGCAAAGGACTTTATTCCAAGTCAAAATCACTTTCACCCTTTAAAATATTTAGGGAAACCTGATAGGGTTTCATTTTATGCTTTGTGAAATTAAGGTGCCCGATTCAAATATGACTTTATTCAAAGTCATTTACCAAAGTAAGTTAGCTAAAAATAATGTCCAAAACAACATTATAAAATTGCCATAAATATTACCTTAAAGCCATAGAGGCGACTTTTACAAAGTCACATGAAATTAACACTAAGATAACCAAAGATCACTTTTAGAAGCTGATTATGATATCAGGTCAATCTGAACCATATGAACCGAATGAAGACTCCATATATGTCACTCACTATGTCCTGTCAAAATGAAACCAACTGTTCCATGATCAACCTGAGTCTTGTCAAGATAACAATATCATTTATCACAGAAGCTAATGCATGCCCTATTACAATGAACACCATTTGAATAACCTATACCAAGCCTTATCAAATATCATCATAACCATCTGCAAATGAATAGCATTCATAAATATAAACCAAAAGTCACATGAATAATCAACATGAAAAACTTGAATCATCATGAACATGAATACCGAAAATAAAGCCTCTGAAAGATTATCTAAGATACCAAAGCCAAAGAACCTGTATGAAATATACTCTGAACCAAATAGAAAACACCATGAACCTATGAACAAAATAGAAACCTTTCATTTGCACATGTAGCCAAAACATAAGGAACACAAATACATCAAATCTGAATGTAAGCAAAATGTTGTCCACTCAACCAACTGAATACCAATACCAAGTGAAACCATCTGAATATGCCATGTAACCAATACAATGATAATCGAATGCACCAAGTATCAAGACATGAATGAGCAAAAATGATGTAATACCCAAGTCAATCAATATGTACCAAACCAACTGTCTACACCACCGAAATTTGTTTTGACATCAAGGACAAACAACCACAATAAACAACTAAAAATTCAACATTGCATATCCCTAGATTAGCACAAAATTTGTTATCTATGAGAAAAATAATATATGTGGGTGTGCAGGTAGTATTTTCTGATGCAATATGTAAGATGGTTAGAGGTGCTATGGTGATTTCTAGAGGTGTTGGATATGGCACATTACATAATCTTGATGCATGTACTATTGAGTGCAAAAGTACTTTTGTGAAAAGCAAGTTTGTGGAAGAGGCACCAGAGACTTGGCCACATTGGAGAAAAGGGTCTCAAGGACCCTTGAAAATAAAAACTTTGTTGAAGGGTTGTCTGATTGTAATCTTAAAATTTATTTATGTGAGCATTGCATTTATAGAAAATAAAATTGTGTTCAATTTTATTTGAGTTCTCATAAATCTTGTGGTGTATTCGATAATATTCATTATGATGTTCTTGTTCCTAGAGATGTTCCTTTAATTGGTAAATCCACATATTATGTTTCATTTATTGATGATTATAGTAGAAGGAAATGGGTATATTTTCTAAAGATTAAATTTAAGTTTTCAATTGATTTAAATAATTTAAAGCAATGGCTAAGTTACAAAATGGAAATAAAATAAAGTGTTTGAAGACTAATAATGGTGGTGATTTTTTCTCTAATGATTTTGATAGATTTTGTAAAGATTGTGGTACTCATAGATAAAAGACAACTCCCTATTCTCATCAATAGAATGGAGTTGCAAAAAGAATGAACATGACACTAATGAAGAAGGTTAGGAGTATGTTGAGTGATGTTGGTCTAGAAAAAAAAATTTAGATTGAAGTTATTTCCACTGCTTTTTAACTAATTAACAAGTCTCATACATCAACTCTTGTTGATAAGACACCTATAGACGCATGGTTGGGTCACAAACCTTCATTAAGACATCTTAGAGTTTTTAGTTGTGAGACATATGCACATGTGTCAAATGAGAAACGAACAAATTTGGAGAAAAAGGTTGTGAAATGTATTTTCATTGGATATAGTTATGATGTGAAAGGATACAAGCTTTGGGATCATGTTGCACATAAGGTAATATATAGAAAAAGTGTTATTTTGGAGAAACTAATCCTTCTATTACATTGCAGCTAGAACAAAGTAAACATGAAGATGTGATTCAATTTCCTTCTACACTTGAGAAAGTTGAATCAAGGCCCATGGATATACAAGAAGTTGAGGAGAGCTCATCTAGCTTTAAATCTTCAGAAGAGGACAAAGAACCTCCAACTCAACTTGTTTGTAGGTCTACAAGGCATAGAAAACCACCTGAAAGATATTCACTTGATGATTGGAGATGTATTTTTGCTTTGAATAATAGCATGGATGAACCCAGATCGGTAGAAGAGGCATCGGTATAAATGATGCAAAATCCTGGAAGATTACTATGGATGAAAAAATGACAGCTTTGAAAAACTTGAAGGACAAAAACATGTTGGTTGCAAATGGGTTTTCAAGAAAAATATTGGTTTAGATGGAGGTATTGAGAAGTACAAAGCAATGTTGGTTGTGAAAGGCTACTCTCAAATTGAGGGTGTTGATTATGGCGAGTTATTTTCTCCTATTGCAAAAATGGCATCTATTAGATTTTTGGTTTCTATTGTTGTTTCTTATGATTTAGAGGTTGAGAAAATGGATGTGAAAATTGCTTTCCTTCATGGTGACTTTGAGGAGGATATTTATATGACACAGCCAAAGCACTATGTGGTGAAAGGTAAAAGTAATTTGGTTTGCAAATTGAAGAAATATTTATATGGCCTAAAACAGAGTCCTAGGATGTGGTACTAGAAATTTGACACATATGTGTTGAGTTTAGGATTTGAGAATTCTAAATCAGATCATTATGTTTATTATAAAATTGATGGCGATCATTTCCTATTTATTACATTATATGTTAATGATATGTTATTTATTGGTAAAGGGAAATGTATGATTTCAAAACTGAAATCTCAACTTGCTATGATATTTTAAATGAAAGACCCTAGTGCAACTAGACACATTCTTGAGATGGAAATTAGAAGAGATAGAGTGATAAAAATCTATGTCTTGGCCAAAGTTCGCATGTCAATTCAATTTTATAGAGGTTTAACATGCAAGATTGTAGACCATTGTGTGTTCCCTTTATAGTTGGAACAAAGTTATCTATTTCAAATTTTCCAACATATCTATTAGAGATGGAAGAGATGAGTAGATTGCCTTACCAGAGTATAGTTGGAAGTTTGATGTATGTTATGGTTTGTACTAGACCATAAATTTCCCAAGCAGTGGGAATTCTTTCCAGATATATGTCTAATCCTAGTAGAGTTCTTTAGGATGTAGTTAAAAGAGTCTTCATATATCTACACGGTACCTCAGAGTATTCCTTGTGCTATCATAGTAATTTGATTGAAGATGATATTTCCCTTGGTATTCATGGTTATGTGGATTTAGACTAGGCAAGTGATGTTGATAGGAGATGATCCACCATTGCTTATGTGTTTACTTTATTTGGTGGTGAAATTAGTCAGATGAGTAAGCATCAAATTATGGTTGCTTTGTCCACTACTGACGCTAAGTATATGACAACTACTCATGCTCGTAAACAATCGATTTGGCTTAAGAGATTGTGTTCAAATATTAGAATAAAACAAGATACAGTGACAATTTCTTATTATAGTCAGAGTGTGATATGTCTAGCTAAGAACTTGACATTTCATGCTATGACCAAGCACATTGATGCAGAATATCATTTTTTTAGAGATATGGTTGAAGATGGCAGGGTGAATTTGGTTAGATACTTTGATGAATGTTGTTGATTCTTTAACTAAGCATGTGAGCACAAAGAAGTTCAGATGGTGTTCAGAGACTATGGGATTTTTGGCCCCTATCAATTAAGAGACGATGTTTACTCCCTCTCATTGCTCTTGCAAGGTATTCAACAAGTGGGATATTTGTTGAGAAAATGTGTCTCAACCTTGCAATTATATAAGGTTTATTGTTGATAGGATGTATTTAATATATATATATATATCCTAGTTACACCAATAGGTGTAATATACAATGGGAACACGGGGTGGAGGGATAGAGTGGGATGTGTGTTAATGTTAACATTTTTTGTTAACAAAAACTCTTAAATGGCCAACACACATTAAATTAATGATATATTATAAATTTGGACCATTCATTATTAGGTCTCAAGTCTAATGGTAGATATTTTGTTGGCTTGTCTTTCCCTAGAGTGTAACCCTATTTTATGAGGGTGTTGTATTATGGTTGTGTATTGTAATGCATTCTAAGAGTTTGATAGCGGTCATGTCGCCTCTAGATCTCTAGTTGGTGATACTCCTGTGAGAAGCTTGCTCTGCAAGTATATTGTAATCTTTGTGATTTCTAAATAATATGTTGGGAAACTTTTGGAGTGTGGGATTTTTCTCCTAAAAGGTTTTTCCCCACATAAATCACTTTGTTGTTGTATGCTTGATATTTATGTTTATTTTTGTTTAAGTTTTTGTAACTATTAAAGATCTGTAAATTTTTGCATTACCCTCCTCTCAAGTTTAGTGTAGGAAGTTTTTCCACTACCTTATCTTCCTTACACATGAATCCTCTAAAAAATTTCAAGAAGTCACTATTTGAGTCATTTTCCATGACAATCAATAGAAAATATTTATGAACTAGTTGTTTTATTTCATTCAATTCAACCAACTATAGAGTGGATGTGCCTACCATTATTTCTCTCTTTCTCTTTCCTTTTAATCTCTCATTTGTTTACTACCTTTATACTTTCTATCCATGCAATGAATTATGACAATGCTTTGTGTATTTGATCTCACCCTTAATTGCATTTTGTAGATTCCTTAACCCTTTTTAATTGATGTCATTGCTTCTAACATGTTTGACTATTGATGCCATGTATTGTTATTTTATGTAGGATCCTATATCATTTTCTAAGAACATTTTTCTATAGTAAAATTATAATACATAATATATATTATGTTTCAATTCCTTGCTTCAACATGTGGTAGGTGATAACTTTTTAACCATCACCCATTATTATATCCTTCAAGAATTTCAATATTTAGATTTTTGGTTAAACTCTATTAGTTAGTTGTATAATATTTATGTGGTAGGATCTTAGCCACCATATTTTCAACTTATCTATTTTATTGAATTTACTATTTTATATTACTACTAGATCATGCCATTGGAATTGCTTTCTTTTATGTTCCTATTATCCTATGCATGTTGATTGTGTTTCTCTTGGTTGTAGGATATAACTAACTAGTTTTAAATTATTTTTTCCAAATTTCTATAAATTAGTGTTTAGTAAAACTCCCTCATTTAGTCTTGTAATGATTTTAGTGCTCAAATGGTGTAATTGTGTTGAATTAGTAATTTTTCTTCCAATCCATATACTAATTGGAATAGGAAAATAAAACCTAATCACCTATATGTTGTGCAATAGGAAAAATCACTACTTGTATATTTGTCTCCTCATATTATGTGTCTTCATTACAAAATTTGTTTAGTTCTTTACTCAAAATTTTACTTAGTGGTTCACTCATCATATTGGCTTGTAGGTGGTATGGTGTTCTCTTATTGTGAGATCATGAATGTACTCAAAATCTCTTCAATATTCTTATTGATAAAATATTTCTCTTGATCATTGGTGATGCTTATATGACATCTAGATCTTGTAATGATACTTTTTTAGATTAATTTATCCACTAACTTTTTATTAGATCACTTATTAGTTCACATCTTTTCCATATTTCTAGATATCGTATACTAGTTATGGTGAATCATCTCAATCTTATAGGAAGGGATATTTATACATCTAATGAAATCAATAACCTATTTCTCAAATGTCCCCATGGATAATACTAGTTATATTGAGAAATGTTCCTTGTTGTTATGCCTATTATTTTGACCAATGTCACATGTGTGGCAAGAAGTGTTTTCATCTTTGAAGTGTGTTGGCCACCAAAGTATAGCTAATAACACTTTTCTTGAATTTTTGGTTACTAAAATTTTCTTTGGATATATTTCATGTGATTCTTTCAAAACTTCCACTTACACATGTTCCATAAGCAGTATTCATAGCACATTATCTTTTCCTAGAATCATTGATAGTTATATAGGGAATATATTTTCCAATTAATATCATTTTATCTTCCTTATTATATCCTTTTGGGAAGGTATGGGTAGGTATTGATTGAGTGATATTTTGCAACTCATCAATTTCCATAGTTATCTAGAATAAGTGTGGACTAGGGAAGTCATTTTCAATGTTATTTTCTTTTTCACCATTATAATTTTTTTATGACTTTCTTTCCCCAATTTGATCATAATTTTAAAATTAATTTTGTGAAAAATAAATATCTATCCACATATATGGAATATATTATTGTCCTACTCAAAAGGTATTTTAATGGTTTGTTTCCTTTATAGAAAATGAATGGAGTAACTAGAAGATAACACCTAAATTTGTGTAGGAAAAAACCATGGATAATGCCTCTCTTTCAATATTTGTATATTTGTGTAATTATTCTTGGCTATCAATTATTTATTATTTGCTAATGCAACATGTAGATAGGGAAAAATCAAATATAAAGCTAAAATAGAAATATATAAAATCCTAACTAGCACAATAGAGTACGAGAAAACAAGAAAATCATAATAACAGATGAATGCAAACCCAAATCCATTCTAAACTCGATTTATCTCCATTACTCTTCTCAACCTCGCATGAGAATGCAATATTTCAAAGGATTGTTGATGGAGGAATGTTGGTTGCTCACTTCAGCAACATAACGATATAGTGAAGGATCAAAGATGGAGAATGAGGGATGAAAGATGATGAAATATTGTAGAGATGATTTGACAGAGTAAGGGTACTCAAAAGCTCCTCTTCCAAATGGCTTGTGAAAGGAAATATTTATAGAGCTTTGATGTGGATGGAGAAGAAGATTTGATAAGATTTGTTTTTTGACAAAAGAGGAAATACAATGAGATGAGATAAATAAGATTTTAAAAAGATAGAATGATTTTGATTTATGGTTTTAAAGGAAATAAATCCTGAAAAAGATGAGAAGGATAATGAAATGATAAACTTATTAAATAATGATAAAGCATTATCTAATAAAGGATAGGGATAATGTAGAAAGATAATTAAATAAATAAATATTTATTTAATTATAGGAGAATAGGTAAATGACTAATTAAAAAATTTAAATAATTATTTAATTAGAGAGGATAAATGGTCATGAATAATTAATTAATTAAATATTTATTTAATTATAGAAGACTGGTGTGACTAATTAAGCAATTAAAATAATTATTTAATTAGAGAGGATAAATGGTCATGAATAATTAAATAAATAATATAGAAAGGGATTGGATAACTAAGGAATAAATGAAATTAGTCAAATAAATAAGATTTATTTAACTAATTAGATGATGACACAAGTACTTAGGGCAAAACATGCTACAATATGTCTAAATGATGTAATGTTGTGACAAGGTGTTGTAAGAGGACATTTTTGGGTGTATACATTTTGCTCCTCTTTGAGATGATGTTCGAGATGAGATTTGTGTTGAGTAACATCATTTCAAAGAAGCTAAGGATAATGATAGAAAGAAAGGATGATGATAAGATGGGGAGAAGGATGGGATGATGATGATATAAGAATAGGATGATGATGTATGTTGTATGATGTAAGGGTATGTTGATGTCCCCTCAAGAGGATAGGTGGGTTGGATAAACACGGGTAGGCTCTTGAAATGAAATGAAATGATAAAGGAGGGAGAAGATGAATGATGCAAGATAGGAAGTGGATGAAGGAGATGAAAGGATGTGTTATGTTGCAATGAAGGTGAGCAACCATGATGTTTGATATAGCACTAGACGTTATGCGCCAAGATATAAGAACCAAGGTGATGATGTGTCTCATGCCCCAGTGTAATACAACCTTGTCTAGATGTATGAGGAAGTAAACTTGGAGAATTAAATTCCTAATGCAGAAAAGGTATAATATGACCTTAGATGCAAAGGATAGTGCAAAAATCTATTCGAGCATACACAAGATATGAATATTAGAGGGAATGATACATATTTAATACAAATGCAAGATAAAATGATAACACA